>CM069234.1:20260689-20436774 GCA_035582765.1 Acer negundo
AGCCTTTATAAATGTAATTTATGAAAATATTTTGTACTCCTGTGTTTTTATTAATAGTTTTGATTAATTTGACAGCATCATGAATCGGGTTAGAATAGTAATATCTTACAACGGTCGATGGGAGCAACTACCTGACGAAAGTCAGAGATTTGTTGGATCCGATAACCAGGGAATGTATGTGTCAAAAAATATGACTTATGAAGAATTGGTGGCGATCGTGCATACCATTGTGAAGTATGCTGTAAACAAATTCAATGTTGATCTGGCATCAATATCAATCGTTCCTGGCAGTACATGTCGTACATTTATAAGAAATAACGTTGATGTTCAGTTTATGCTAGGGGAAGATCGGGTGATCCCTCAAGTATGTGTAAGTCTAACTCAGAGGACACCTGGAGATTTGATAGGGAATGATATTCCTCCTCCTGAAAATACCCAACAATTTGGATCATTTAGCGGTAGAAACCAACTGTATCCCCAAAGGAGTTTCGCCGAAAGTGGGGAAAACATGTGTGGTGTCCCACCAATAGCGGTTGACCAAGTAGTTGAACCTCAATTTGGCAATGTGTTTGGTTGTCGAATTGAGCAGTACAATGAGATGAACAATTACCCGAACCATGAGGTGGATAATGAGGCGGATAATGAGGCAAATAATGAACAGGTAGATGATCTAGAAAATGTGGATGAAGAGCGTACACAAATTCAAACACAAGGAAGACATGTACAAGGAGTTAGTTGTACTGTACCAAATATGCCTAGGACTTCCGAGGTCCGACATAATATAACTGTATCTGATTCTGATAATACGATAACGTGGGTTATTCCCGGAGCAGATTCATACTCGTTTGGTATTGGTAGAAGCAGCACCTTGGTAACGTAAGAACCTACATGCATAATTTATAAAGGTCAATTTTTCCCGAGTAAAAAGGATTTGAAAAGGCTAGTTGGCCTTTTTTCAATGCGGGAGAACTTTGAATGAAAGGTGAAAAGGTCTAATAAGACAACATTACATCTAGTTTGCATCATTGACAACTGTACGTGCAAAATTAAGAGCGGTGATGAGAGATGAAGGGACTTACTTCCAAGTCATAAGTTTTGTCAACCAACACAGTTGTCCTTTGGAGGAGGTTCACCGTCGCCACCGACAAGCTAGTGCAGTCATAATCGGAGAATTCATTGAACCTAGACTTCAACAACATGATGGTCGTCTCATACGTCCGAAGGACATAATCGCTGATATGAAAACAATGTATAGCATCCAAGTCATGTACAGTAAGGCACATGATGCCTTGCAATATGCATTGTCATTGACCTATGGAACGCATGAAGAAAGTTTCAAATTGTTACCATCGTTTGCGTACGTTCTGGAACAGCAAAATCCTGGCATAATCACCGACTTACAATACGCAAACGATGATACATTTTTGTACTTTTTCATGTCGTTAGGGTCCTCAATTAGAGGTTTTCGGAGGTGTATACGTCCTGTGATTGCAGTTGATGGTACCCGTTTGAAGGGAAGATTCGGGGGTACAATGTTTGTGGCAACTGCACAAGATGGAAACGAACAGGTATATCCAATTGCTTTTGGGTATGGTGACTCAGAAAATAATCTTTCATGGGAGTGGTTTTTGGAATGCTTGAGGGGTGCCCTTGGTAATATAGATGATCTGGTTTTCATTTCCGATCGTCATGCAAGCATTGAAGCGGGGATTTCTAAATTGTTCCCTTATGCAACCCATACTATATATTGCTGGCATTTTGGTGAAAATATGAAGAAGCGATTCCACAGAAAGGATGTTGCCGACATAATGGATTCAGCAGCTAGGACGTACAGTGAATTCAATTATAACAGGCACATGGAGGAGTTACATAGGCTGCACAAGGGTGCATTCGAATATGTCATTGCTGTCAGTCCACACAAGTGGTCTCGCGTACACTGTCCCCAAAGAAGGTATAGGCTGATGACCACAAATGTTGCAGAGTGCATAAACTCATGCCTAAAATTCGCACGGCAATTGCCAATGATGACACTGGCAGAGTTCATTAGGAATATGCTACAAAAATGGTTTCACGATCGTCATGTAGCTGCACGGTCCATGCGTCATCAACTGACCGACGCAGCACATCTTGTGATCCTAAAACGTGTTGAGAAGTGCAATTATATGACTGTAAATCCGGTTGACTGGAACATATTCTCCGTCAAATTAAAGGGAAACCAATGGACGGTTAACTTACACTTGAAGACTTGCACATACAACAAATTCCAAATGGACCATTTCCTATGTTCTAATGCACTCGCAGCGGCAAGGTACATGAGATGTTGTAGTTAACGATTTATATTATTTGGGTACGTGAATCTCATTGTTTTCATTGTTGTAGGGAGCGAAACTTGGATTTCACATCTCTGTTTGCGGACTACTACAAGAGAGAGACACTTATTGATGCATACTCGGTTCCTATTATGCTTGTTGGCCATCCTTCTTCAAGGGTAGTGCCATCCGACATCGCATCTCGGGTGGTTTTAAATCCAAAGTTGAAGAGACAATTAAGTCGCCCGATGAAGGGTCGACATGCCTCGTCTTTGGAGCGGACAACCACACAGTTGTGTAGAAGATATGGACAATCAGGACATAATAGCAGGTGGTGCTCCAACCCACCGATGGTTAATGAAGGTCCCAGCATAAGTGTTCCCGATGAATACCGTCGCAAGTGCGGCATCTGTCATTCAATTGGACACAATAAACAAACGTGCCCTGAGAAAGACTCTACCGTGGAATGAATGGAGTCGTTGATGAAGGCGATCAAACATAACAAGGCAGTACAAGAGGAACATGTCTCCGACTTGATGTCTTCCAACATCGTCCAGACGTTGGGAACCATGCTCGATACAGTTGTGTTATGAGACCGTTGGTTATTATGCTTTTTTATGTTGAAATGTTATGATATATTTATTGGTTGTTCGTTTAATGTCATACTGTATCTTTTGTTATAGTGTCTACAATCCATTGTATTGTTTATGGATTTCAATATATCAAATGTGTGTTCAAGTGTTAATTGCAAACAACTTAAATTTTTTTTAAAATAATTTTATTTCATTACTCAAATGTTATGTACATCAACTAAATCACTAACTGGAAGACCAATCCTTTGAGTTACAAAAAACCTCCACAGCCATCTTCTCTCGGATGGTGCCCATTTCATTTTCTGACCAGTCGAACGTATCCATGATCGCTACTAGGTACTCTATCAATCTCAAAGTATGGGCACCACAGTTACCACTGCAATTTACCACATAAACAACCGTTAGAATTGAATGTTATTAAAACCGATTAGGATAGAATAAGATCTTTAAATAGTCATACCCTCTATCCTGTTGGGGCACACGGTCTCTAAACACAATGTTGAGTGGAAAGGGCTTATTTTGCATTGTGTACATCATATCGCCCCTCCGTCTGCGACCGTGAAAGTCCACCGTATGCGGCATCAACGGTAAAAAATATCGTAAGAAAGTGAGCTGCGTTTTCCTATGGCGAAATGGTACCCCCTGTCTGAACGGGTCCATCAGGTAAATACTTCCTGTTGTGAGGTCGACGCTGGCTAGTGCCCAATGCGTTCGTCCAAGGTTGCAAGGAATCAAAACCTATATCTGTTTCAACAAAGTGTTATCAGTGGGAAATTTATTTAAAATTCAAATTCAAACAATGTAAATAAAACACTGACCACGTCAACTTCGTTCCATGGTTTGGTTCCTGCCGGGACCATTCCACGTACCACCGCAAGGTCATCAGCGGACCACTGATGCTTGAACATAGACCAACTGTGGCGGGGTTTGTCGGCCCCACTTTCCATCAATCTCTCCCAGTCATTCAATAACCATGACTGTACAAAGAAAATTTATAAAACGTTAGATAAAAGATGTACGAAACACATAAATAGATGTTCAAAAGCCGTACAAATTAAACACTTACATAGAACTGTGAATCCAGTATGTTGATCCTCGGACCATAGATAGTGGAGTAATATCTCTGACGCTTCCGTAGAATATGCAATTACGCGTCCATATGCTGACAATTTCAACATTTTGTATTGTTAGCATTCTACTATTTCAGAAAAATCTTATACACAATGTTCAGGTAAGGACCATACCGTATCCTCCAACTCCATGATATTGGTTTGAAATCGATAAAACCAAGGGACACCAACTGGCTCGAGTAGATCCAAATCACGCCTGCATAATTGTTGAAGAAGTTAGATAAGAAAGTAGTTTTACTTAGCAGTTTCAAAATACAAAATAATTTTTGTAATATCTGCGATTATACTTACAATTCCCAGGTCGAGTTCCTCTTATAAGCTTGGTACGCCGTAAGGTGGTCAGGATCTACCAATGCATGAGGCGCCCATACATGTGCTGGTTGTGGCCTAATCCTTGGCCTCTTCGGCCGAGAGGGGTCAATGTATGGGGTCCGCTGCTGCCAACCTACCCTGCGAACCCGATCCTGACATTGAAGGGGTGGGGTAATCCGGTCCAGCTAAATGTGATCCACTGGATGGGTGAGCTGTAAGGAGGAACTCTGTCCCCGTGTATTGCTTCCAGAGGTGCGATGTGTTGACGGACTATGTCCCCCTGTATCGCCTGTAGGGGTGCGCTGTACGTTGGAACTATGTCGCCGTCGATCGCCTGTAGGTGTAAGCTCTTTGGGTGCACTGAGATTGGGGATCTCTGTCCCTGTGGAATAAATGAAGGACGTTAGAACTATGTCACCGTCGATCGCCTGTAGGTGTAAGCTCTTTGGGTGCACTGAGATTGGGGATCTCTGTCCCTGTGGAATAAATGAAGGGGTACTCTATACAAGGATCGACCGGAGGGGTGTGCTGTAAAGAGGTGCTCTGTACCAGTTCTTGAGAATGAACAGGTTGGTCTGGTAAAACCTGCTGAGGTTCTTCCTCTATCTCCATAGGTGATGTATCAGTACCACTAGTACCACGAGTAACCTCCTCTCGTGGTGTCACACCAGGCCCTTGCTGATCACCCTGATGACTACCTGTCCTCCCTCTGGGACTGAAGTCTCGGTGTCCGTCTGGGTCATCGAATGGGTGGGTCATCGAACCGTGTACCTCGAGTACGGGCGTGCGACGTCGAACCCTGAAGCCCCCGAATCAAATCTAGCAACTCCTGATGCTGTTGATCTCGTTTCTCATTACTCTTTCGCACCTCCTCCTGTAACTCGCGTAACGCATCCATTAGTTCAGTATACCGACGGTCCTGAAAGGATTTCGAAATTGTCAGTACTAAAACCATTCACTCGATTGAAATTAAATAATACGGTAAAAAGAATTATACGTACCTCTGTTTGCCCTCCAACGCCTCCTCGTGAGTCATCTCCAGTTCGAGATCAGTTCGAATCATACAAACTGCCTCCCTGGGAAATCAGCACAGTCGAGAGTACCGTTCAGCCCTCTCGAAGTTGCCCTCTCAGTTGCCGTCGGCACCAATTTCACCCTCGCAAACATCTGAAATTGCAGTTAGACCATTGTAATTGTATACATACTAATAGTTATGAACATAAAATATATATATATATATATATATTTACACTTTCGAGGAAAATGCTATTCAACTTCTCCCCCCTCGGTCGCGTACTCAACTCCCATTTTAGAATTCGGGGGGAGAGCTCGATTTCCCTCCACTTCCCACATCCGCTGTTGCCAAGCTCGGGGATAACCTCGAAAGCAAATATCTACGAAACAGCTAAGAACGATAAGAATCCAATACAATACATCAGTCATATGAAAAACAAATAACAAATTCAAAATTCTTACCAACAGGGCGTGCGTTAGCCCATATATGTTGTATGTCTCCGTGGTGTGTACATCAACGCCCTTTCGTCGCTGACGTTGTTCAAACTGCCTACATCGACCATCCAACGCATGCTTGAAACCGTATATAGATCGCCTATACACGTGTGCACCCCACGGGAATGCATCAAAAGCGTCCAAGTCCTTGACTAGGCGAAACTGCCATACTGGAACTTTCTCTCTCTCGTCTAACCCCATCAGAATCCAGTTAAGCATATACAATAAGCACAGCTTAACCGCATCGTACTGCTTAGAAAAAACACCAATCCGTAGAACGGCTTTCAGCTCTGCATACTCGACCTCATCTCGACCCTCAAAGTACCGTTGGTGTATGCCATTCTCTACCATATCATAGGTCGACGTGTCAGGAAGTTCTCCGAACTTCAATCCGGTGATTAGACAAAACTCAACCTTCGAGAACCGGACTGAATGCCTTCCTAATAGAAATCTCATCTCATCTTCAGGCCCATCGTGATGCAACTCGCGAATAAGCAACCGATGTACAATGCCAGCTGAAAACTTCATCCCACAATCCATCCGAAGGAGGTGTCCAAAACATGAATCAGTATACCGACGTCGTTCTTCGACCGCAAGATGTTCAGGTACCTTGTTAAGTGCGTTGTCGATATCTGTAAGGTCATCAAAATGGTCATGTCGAGTTATTTTCCCCGAATACCTTTCTTCCTCTGGAGTTTTAAGCGAATCTTTTAGTTGATTCCTCATCTGCATATTGACATAAAAAAAATATATCTAGTTAAATAAAATAAATAATATAAAAATGAAAGGTTTCGGACACTAAATGAAAAGTCTCAGACACTATATGAAAAGGCTCGAAAACTATATGAAAAGGCTCGAAAACTATATGAAAAGGCTCGGACACTATATGAAAAGGCTCGGAAACTATATGAAAAGGCTCGGACAATATATGAAAAGGCTCGGAAACTATATGAAAAGGCTCGGACACTATATGAAAAGGCTCGGAAACTATATGAAAAGGCTCAGACAATATATGAAAAGGCTCGAACACTATATAAAAAGGCTCGGAAACTATATGAAAAGGCTCGGACACTATATGAAAAGGCTCGGAAAGTATATGAAAGGCTCGGAGATTCTAATTCTAAAAACCTATTCATATTCCTTAAAAAGCTCGGATTACTATTTAAAAGTCTCGGACAATGTTTTAAAAGGCTCGGATCCTATTTTAAAAGTCTCGGAGCCAGTGTGAAAGGCTCGGAGATTCAAATTGCAGAAGCTTATTTAAATTGCTTGTAAAAGGCTCGGAGATTCAAATAGCAGAAACCTATTCAAATTGTTAGGAAAAGGCTTGAATTACATGTGAAAAGCTCAAAAAAGGCTCGGATTACATGTTAAAAGCTCGGAAAAGGCTCGAAAACCCAGAACTTCATCGTGTTCAACAGAATCTTTTCATAAATTTAAACCCTAACCTAATCAAACAAACCTAATCAACAACAAATCAAATCAAATCTAATATACATGTCTAATGAACATCCAACATCAAACGCACATAAAAGTTTCAACAACAAAAACGCGTCAGAAAATCATATCACCTTCTCTTTGATTTCAAGACTGTATTGCCACCGCCAGCAAGTTTCCCCGTGAGATTTAGTACCGGATTTCTTGCACCCAAGGTCTCTCTTTCCACTGTTCTCTCTCTCTCAACTTTTTTCTCTTCAGACGTAAAATGACAAAAATGAGGGTATTTTTGTCTGGTCACCTAAATAGGTGCCTTTTAAACTTACATTAGTAAACCGGTGACATTCTCACAAAAGCCCCTCCAAATAGTTAAAAAAAAATTTTGAACCCTTATATCTATAACGTTTGATGAATGTGTTTTTGAAGCTAGAGTGTCTTGAGTATGGGCTTTTCTTTAACTAGCAATGTGTTAAAATGAGTGGCATAATTTTAGTCTTTATTCAATGGACTTGGCATGCATAGTCTTAGAATGGCATATCTCGAGAGCATCTTGGTTGGTTTTTGTAAAATATGTTCGTGGGTATCATAATTGGAAACCTTAAGGAAACAAAACTTTTCATACTAGGGACACCTAGAGGTTTAAAGGCTTATAGCAGATGCTCAATGCTATCGTGTTCCCAACGAAAGTGGCTTAGTTTAGGTTTTAATTTTTTAGATCTTAGGTTTGTTTTTAGTTCTTGTTTTCAATTTAGCTTGAGGGATAGCAAAAGATAGATTATGGGGTATTTGATCAGTCCATTTATATATGTATTTTTGGTCCCCATTATGTGTCTTGTGATGTATTATCGAGTTATTTAGGGATTTTAAGTTATTTATTGAGCATGTGTAGGTCATATTTCGTATAAAGGTATTTGGGAGCATTCGAGAAGAAAAGAGGTCAAATCATGAAGAAAAAGGGAAATTTGGGCATTAATCGCTAGTTGATTGCGGTCTGGGTAATTTGGATAAACCATGGCACAACCATGATAAAAAATAGAGGTGTCACCGCTGGATGACTACAACTCAAGCAGAAGAAACAAACTACGGCACAATTGCGATGAATTCCAGAGTTGTAACTGTTAAAAGGCTGTGGCACACAAACTACGGTCGACACTAATCTGAGATTTTCAAGGAGTTCGTGAAGCCCAAATCTTGTGGGATTATAAATACCACTCTTTTAGTTCAAAAAATACTCTCTCTCTCTATCTCTCTCTCCACCAACAACAATCAAACCTTATCTATACAACCTTTATCATAAAACCATCAATCTTTTATCATTGATTCCATCATTGCACATTGAAGCTTGAAGATTGGAGAAGATGACTCAAGAAATTGAAGATTCTAGGAAGCTTAGTGATAAATATCATGGATTTCATCTTCTATCTCTTCTCTTGTCTCTTTAATTATGTGTAACTAAATCCATACTAGGGAATTGACATGAACCTATATGATGCTCATGTTATGATTCAAACTCCATATTTTTATTAATCAATTCAAGTTTAGATTTGTTCAATTCATTCTATGTCTTTATTCTTGACTTGTGTTAATCTATTAGTCACTTTTGAGGGTGTATTTTTCAACTATTGAAAGATAGTTTGCCAGTAGTTGTGGATTCAACCCATCGATGTTTTTTCTTCAGAAGTTTTACCAAGTAAAAAATAACGTATCAAATGTCTCTATCTCTATCTCTTTATATTTGTTAATGTATTTAAGTGTATCTTGTTTAGATCTTCATTTCTTTATATCCTTGTGAACAAGATTCTTTGTAAAGATTAGAATACAAACATTCCTTTGATCAAAGTTGTATATATCATTTATCTTTGTACAGTGACTGATTTGAATATTGTCATTCATTCATTTATACTTGTGTATATTGAACATATATATTAATATAGTTGAATATGCTTTTCAATAGTCAACATGTGCTTTCATATCTTTAATGTGCTATGATACAAGCTATATAAAGGGATAAACTTTTGTTTGTTTCTAGAGGATTGAAAAAGGCTTGAAAACTTATTCACCCCCGTCTAGGTTAGCTTTTCGTAATTTAAATATGATTGTATAATTCAAGGCGAGATCCTAGAAGGATCGTATTTAGGCAAGATTCTTGGTGAATCGAGTCTTCGTGCATTTATGATGCAATGATCTACATTCCTTGTAGGGGTTATCTTCTAAATCTTCATATTTATTATTTGATTTGTCAACTACTAGATTGTTGGTGATTGTCTTGCCTAATGTGAGGCCGGATTTTGTAGAGGACATGCTGGAATACAGTTTTGGAATGATAGTGAGAATATCTTCTATTTGCCTTATGGGTGGTGAGCTCTTGTCAATTCACCATTTGGGGATGCTTCGGCGAGCTGGTTTCTTTGATGATCGACTTGCTCTTTGCTTTCCAATTCGCCACTGCCACACGTGGCTCATTGAGCTAACGTGGCCTAATGTTATGGAGATTTGGTTTCATAATTTTTGGGTTCTGTGCTAACGTGTTAAGCCAAATAAAAATTACCCTAAACAGAATCCTTTACGTTTTGACCAAACTATCATTTCTATGTTTATGTATTAAAAATTTTATTTTAAATTAAAATATTAATATTTCAATAATAAATAATTAAAATTTAAAAATATTTTCCAAATAATTAAGAATAGTAATTTTTGAATCTTAATAATTATTTAAAAATATAAATTAATTTATTAGAAAAATAAAAAATATTACTTTTTCAAAAAAAAAAATCTTACTTTAAAAATTTCACTGGTGGCCACCGAAGATGTATTACCGGAAGAGGCAATATCTATCATCTCCAGTTACCTCCTCCAATGAGGAGACCTCTTCCATCGACGGAGAATGGATCCTCCATTAGAGAAAAACTTGTAGACACCCAATGCAATGCATCCTTATCAATAGGTTCACGCCTTGTGGTATGGAAAACTGGTTTGATTGGTTTTCTTTGCCATGAGGCATGCACCCATTGGGCAGATGCATTGCATGGAATAAATGTAAGATTTTCTCCCTTCATTGATAGAGGTGAGCTGATCCTCCATCTGAAACTTGCCACGTACCTCACTCTTATCTTGACACTTATTACTCTGTTAGATAAATCACCAATCTTCTACTTAAAAACATATTAATTCATTGAGGATTGCTACAGTACGAATAAGGATTGGGTTCGTACCGTACAACACCTATTTTAAAAAAAAATCCAACTAATTAAAAGAGAAAATAACAAAACATTTTTTCACCATTAACCAGTTACACCGGTTTCTTTCTCAAATAAAACAAACTCTTCCTCTCCTCTTTCCTCACTCCTCACTCCTCACTCCTCTCACTCTCCATCTAGGTTTCTCTCACAACTCTCTCTCTCTAGATCGTCTTTTAGCCTGAGACTTGACCAAACAGATCGCAAACCTAAACCGAAGACCAAAGAATCTTCTTGCCGTCTGCCACCATTCCGTCACCGGGAGCACCGCACCGCCACCACCGTCATCATCGCCAACTCACAGCTGTCCAGTTCGCAGGTCTGTTATCAATTTCTCATCTCTTTCTTTTATTGTCTCTTAATCTCTTATACAAATAACAAATCCTCTTAATCACTTATACAAATCTCTTAATTTGAAGCATTAATTGGTTTGAATTACAGTAATAAGAAATTTCTCATTTTTTTGGTTGTTCTGTTGTTCACTTGTTCCATGTTATGCTTCTGTATTAGATGGATTTTGTGTGTTAGCTAAATTGATTAGTCAATTACTGCCTTTTAGATTTGAATAGTATCTTGTCACAGTTGATAAATGTTTTGTTTATGATCATATTGAGAGTGTATATACAATACAAACATTCAAAAAGTGAAAAGTTTAATGATTGGTGTTTGGTTAACTTCTTGCATTGAAGTAGCTTAAGTTGGTAGGTATGAATCTGACAAGAACAAACTCAAATGAGGGGTTTCTTATTATTAGTGTTATCAAATATCAATGGGGTTGCTTTTATATTTCATTTCCATTGAGACTTGAGAGGCAGGTGTGTTGTTGTATTTTATCTTTTGGTTTTCAATTTATTTAATTGTTTTTGTTTTTGTGTATTTGATTTTCTTATTCTTTTGACAATTGGGTTAGAATATTAAACATCTCATGTTCTGTTCAATTTCCAGGTTCCTTGGATTTATTATTATCCTTCATTGAGCTACCACTGTTATTCATTGGAGTCTCCAGGTGCAAATGTTGCTTCGGTTATCATTGTAACCTATTTTATATTTTGTTATATTTATGAGAATTCATTTGACCGAGTGAAGATTTTTAGAGTTTTTGTTTCAAGAATATTTATGTGTTTTGAGATTTCAAGCTTTGTGTGTTTACCATGTATGCTATGTTTCAGTTTCTTCTACTTTTTCTTGAACATCATGTGTTGCGCCTGTTGTGTGTTATTGCTGCAGCTATCTTTTTTGCTCTGTGTTGCTGCCTGTGGATTTGGATTAGTTTATGATTGGATTTTGATTGGTAATTTGTCATAGGTTTGTGATTGGTTTGTGTTAGTGGATTTGGATTGGTTTAGGATTGGTTTATGATTTGGATTGGTGTATGATTGAATTTTGATTCACCAAGTATAGCAACAAAGAATTTTCTTTAGATTTGTTATTTGATAATAGGAATTTGCTTGTAATTGTGTTTTCTGATTAATCCCTAATTAATCGCCGACTATACGGCCTAGGCGCTAGGCATTGGGTCTCCGCCCGACTATCGTCTAGCGCTTACTACAACACTGATTAATATACATGCCTTTAAAAAAAAAAAAGTTTGCTTCAAAATTTTGCCATCCACTTCATACCATGGCAAGTATGCTTTTTGTTTATAAATAATCCACATCCAAGAACATGCAATCTAAATGGGAAGCAACAACACGCAAATTAATGGACAGCCAATTGCTTTACAGTGTAATCAAATAGCAATTACAATATCTGGAGGGAATCTTTATCTACATATCTGTTCGCTTTCTTTATTTTTTTTGTTTTTCAATATTATTGCATCCCATTTTTAGCATCTCTCCATATTAATCTTATCATATCATATAATACCATCACATATGATTCATGCTTTATATGTAATTATCGTAATCCGAAAGTGTTTATAGGTGGTTCATGATATTTGTAGCTAAATTGGGTTTCTCTTCTAATTGATAATTGAAATATATGGTACTTTACGAGCATCTACAATGTGTTGCATTGCTATTTTGATTATCAATCTCAACTCTGATGCATTATTGAAACCAGTAGTAGTTCCCTTTAAATTTTTCTTGATTTAGTGTTAGTTAGGTTGATGAAATTAAATGAGTTAGCTTTTTCTATTTTTAAATCTTATACAATTATGTTGTGCAGTGATCCCGAAAATGGTTTTGGGCTTTTATTGTTCCTATAAACTGAGTCTTAGGTGTGAAGCTGTAGAATCTATATACATTTTACAGCATTTGATGTTTTATTTATATATTTATATACATACATATATATATATATATATTATATATATGGAATTATAAGTGAAACCAACAAATCTTTGGGTACAAATATGGTGGGGGATTTTAAAATGCAATTATTCCACTTGTTATATAATAATATGTAAAAATGTGAAATTAGATTTAGGTTTTAAGTTTAACAGTATGTTTATATAGGATTTGTTTATGATTTCAGGGTTCATTTTGGTTATAACACATATAAATTGAAATATCATTTCAACCGAAGTTGTTTATATATTAGGTTCTGTGTAATTTTAACTATAATAGAATTGTCAAAATTCAGATTGGTTTGATGGTAAGCTATTTACAACTACATCCATAAATTTGTGGATTCAATTCATCTCCCTCTTCTTGATTGTTGAAATATAAGGTTATTTATCTAAGGTTCTTTTTATCGTTTCGTTTAGTCTTGGTAATTCCCTTCGCAGGAGGTCTCTCCCAACCACGACCATTCTTCATCTCTGTTTATTTTAGACATTTTTGGTAACTTTCGTGGTGATGTTCGAGCTGTTGTTATAAAAAACATTCCTGAGAAGGTATTGCCCTAGGCTTATCTTTTTTCTGCCAGCTTATGTAGTGATCCAAGAACTATTATGACATGATTTAAATTATTAAAATTTTTGGATCTTGTACTATAAACTGACCATACTACTGATTTGACATTGAATTTTACTTTTCTTTTTCTGTTCTAAATATGTTTGAAATGAATGGTGAAGTATCATATGCCTTATTCTTTAGTGGTTGAAACATTCTTTAGTTTCATTGGTATATGGTGCAACTATGGAGAATTTGTTTCATATAATTTCGCATGACTTAGATTCGGATGTATTTCCTATTTTTCAATATCTTTATTATTCAACAATTTCCGGAATACATTATGTTAGTAGCTTCAATACGTGAAGAGAAACTTGCAGTTCGAAAATCCATGGTTTATAAATGTTGTGTCGGAAATGTTGTATAGGGCATACATATCACATAATGTTTAAGCGACTCACAAAGTATAGAGTTAATACGGTAGAAAGTACTTAATGCATGAGTAAATAAAACTAGTTATATAGGGTGGAAAAGGTTGGTACAATAGTGCTGTCTAGTTCAGTTAATAATCATAGCTGTCATTTTGTCACTTGTATCAGTAATATAAGTGCCATAGATGTAAATTAAGAATGCAAGTGCTTTATGTAATTACTTCACAGTAGCTGCTTCTTTCCTTATGATCCAAATGCTTGCGAATAAAAAGAAGTGCTACAACTTACTTCTTCGCTTATGAAGTTATGAGCCTTGTAGAATTTGTAAAGCTAGTAACTTGTGTTATGAAGTTATCTTATTATTTTATATTTTGTACTGGTCACAAATTATATCGGCTAGAATACTCAGACTTAATCCTATCCAGAATCTTGCTTTTTGTAATTTATTTTACTGTTTCAGTTCTATTACTATTCTATATTCTCTAGTGGGCACAAAGTATATCGACTGGAATACTCAAACTTACTTCTACCCAGAATGGTGCCGGTAGAGTACACATGTGAGACAATGCCACGTACTGAGTGCTTATTTCTTCCGTTTATGCTATTTAGTTTTATGTATATATTGTCTTGTACATTCTATCATATATATCATAACAACGTCTTCGTAGCTGCATTTTATAATTTTTTTTACTCTTTAAATCTATTACTATTCTAAATTTTCTATTGGCCACAAAATATATCGGCTGGAATACTCAGACTTACTCCTACCCGGAATGGTGCCGGTAGAGTACACATGTGAGACAATGCCACGTACTGAGTGCCTATTTCTTTCGTTTATGCTATTTAGTTTTATGTATATATTGTCTTGTACATTCTTTCATATATATCATAGCTACGTCTTCGTAGCTGCATTTTGTAATTTTTTTTACTCTTTAAGCTCTGTTACTTTTCTAAATTTTCTATTGGCCACAAAGTATATCGGCTGGAATACTCAAACTTACTCCTACCCGGAATGGTGCCGGTAAAGTACACATGTGAGACAATGCCACGTACTGAGTGCCTATTTCTTCCGTTTATGCTATTTAGTTTTATGTATATATTGTCTTGTACATTCTATCATATATATCATAGCTACGTCTTCGTAGCTGCATTTTGTAATTTTTTTTTACTCTTTAAGCTCTGTTACTATTCTAAATTTTCTATTGGCTACAAAGTATATCGGCTGGAATACTCAGACTTACTCCTACCCAGAATGGTGCCGGTAGTACACATGTGACACAATGCCACGTACCGAGTGTCTATTTGTTCCGTTTATGCTATTCAGTTTTCTGTATATATTGTCTTGTACATTCTATCATATATATCATAGCTACGTCTTCGTAGCTGCATCTTATAATTTTTTTTACTCTTTAAGCTCTGTTACTATTCTAAATTTTCTATTGGCCACAAAGTATATCGGCTGGAATACTCAGACTTACTCCTACCCGGAATGGTGCCTGCAGTGTACACATGTGACACAACGCCACGTATCGAGTTTCTATTTGTTCGGTTTATGCTATTTAGTTTTCTGTATATATTGTCTTGTACATTCTATCATATATATCATAACTACGTCTTCGTAGCTGCATCTTGTAATTCTTTTTCCTCTTTAAGCTCTGTTACTATTCTAAATTTTCTACTGGCCACAAAGTATATCGACTGGAATACTCAGACTTACTCCTACCTGGAATGGTGCCGGTAGAGTACACATGTGACACAACGCCACATGCCGAGTGTCTATTTGTTCCGCTTATGCTATTTAGTTTTCTGTATTGGAGGTACGTCTTCGTAGATGAATTTTGTAAGTTATTTTACTCTTTCAGTTCTTTTACTAATCTGTATTCTCTATTGGGCACAACGTATATCGGCTGGAATACTTAAACTTACTCCTACCCGGAATGGTGCCGGTAGTGTACACATGTGACACAACGCCACGTACCGAGTGTCTATTATTTCTGTCTATGCTAGTTAGTTTTATGTATATTTTGTCTTGTACAATCTATTTTATATATCATAGCTACGTCTTTGTAAATGTTTTTTGGTAAGTTAATGCTAAAATGTTATGTGAGTATTTGAGTTTCAGCAGAACAAGGTACCTAAACTGTTGACAACAGTGAACAAGGTGGGAGAGAAGAAGACAAACCTTAGATCCCAGGTACTTTACATCACATGACACATCACATGGCCATTCAAAGTAAGAGTCCTATTCTCTTTTGCATAAAAACTAAAATAACATTAAAGTCGTCAGTATAAGTCGATGTTTTATCTTTTGAATATGTCTACTTCGTAATCTCGTTGAATATATGCATAATATATTACATATTGAACATTATTTTGGAATCCATTTATATATGCATTCATTTTATTATCCATGTTATTGCCTGAATATTTATTACCATTGATGTATAGACCGAAAATGGTGAAAAAAGGAATTCGTGAAAAGAAGAATAGTGGGTCTCATAAAACAACCTCCACGACAAACTTGTCAAAACCGAAGATTGGAAAGAGTGCATGGATTAATTATTTGTATGTCCACATTATCATATGCTTTACTCTAGTTTGTTATTTTTATATCTTTTCCATGTAAACTAACCATTTGGTTGTTATCTATCCAGCAAACTTGAATGCAAAAATAAAGATGCTAATGGGAACTCAAAGGTTATATACATTTACTACAAGTAATACTTTTCATTCCCTCAGTTGATATTCAGACCATCAATATAACAATCTACAATATTTCACATTTTTTGCAGTCACGAAGTGAAACTGGAAAGACATGGCATTTGTTACCGATAGAAGAGCGTGCAAAATTTCGACAAGCTGTTGACGGTGCAGTTGCTGCCAGAAATATTTCTGATGAGTAGCCTCACCATGAGTCTTTTGTCATCCCTAACAACTCTGACTTCCCTCCAACAGGTGAAGAAATCCCAGGCACAACAAATCATCTGGGCCATAAAGCTGAAACCATCAACACAAGGTGTACGCCCTCTCGGTGGTGTCGGATTGTTATGAAACTATCCAAAGAGCAGAAACAGGTTGTTCATGCATTGGGGTTTGGAAACTTACTTGTGGACATCTACGGCTCAATATCTGTCGATGGCTCGTTGATAATTTTGACACCAAAGCTTCTTCAATTGATATCCATGGCCAAAGGTTTGTGCTAAACTCCTCTGTATTTGCTCGAGTTTTGGGGATTTCGGACTTAGGAGATCAGATATTTATATCTAGAGATGTCCCTAACTTAGACTTTTGGAAATCAAAGTTTCCTATCACATCTCGTGGCATCTTCTTGAAAGACATAGAGCATTCCTTGGAGGAGATGACTACGACCGATGACGAATTCAAGGTGACATTATGCTTATTTTTGTTGGGCACCATCCTCTTTCCTTCAGCTAACGGCTATGTTCAGACGGGGTACTTAATTCCTTTAAGGGATGTTGGTACTATTTCTATGAAAAACTGGTCAAGTTGGTGCTTCTCTTCACTTTGTGAAGGGATTGAGAAGTTTCAGAAGAACCGACCAATTATACAGACATGTTGCATTTCCGGGTGTGTGCTGTTTCTTCAGGTAAAAAACCCTGATAAACATTATGTATGAAATATCACTGTATCATGTCATATTGAACTTATTGTTAACCTTGTTTCTTTGCTGTAGTTGTTTTACTTGCACATACTTCAATGGGACCCTCCGATCGTCGATAAAGCAGTATTTCCGGTTGTTTGTTGGACAAACGTAAAGATTAAGAAGTGTGTATTCCGGCTGCACACCGAAAGTGGTGTTGGAAGTAACCAGGTCTGTATTTTGTACTTTGTCTATCCAATTTATAGATCACTAAATTATCTTTAACTGCATTAAATATGACAAATCTATTTTCATTGTTGTATGACATCTATTTTCATAAAATGATGTAGATTTCGGTTGAGGAATTCTTCAAGCAACCAACACAATCAAATGGTCAAAACAATTGTGCTGCACATGGAGAAACCAGTCAGGCCAATCAAGTACCTGTAATAGGCAATCATGCCCACATGAAAGGTATTGTTGATGTCCTACAGCTGGTCAAAGAAATTCAATCTACAATGAAGACTGAACTTGATGATATCCAAACAAAGGTCAATTTCCTATATGAAAAATTTAGTTCAGCGGAGGACAAGAACCCGGATAACAACTTACATAATACAAGCAGCCATCATAATTCCATGCATAACATTCCTCCAAATCCTACTCCACCTCTACCGTCATCATGACCTTTTTCTAATCCTACAAATCAATATCCTACTATTGAGGTTTCATCAAATAACACCCGAACATTACCTCAACATGAACAGACAATTTCTAAATCCATCCCAAGTTGGATGAAAGCACCTAGTGAACCACCATTAGAAGATGGGAACGCACCTGATTTACCCATGGAAGATCTGCGTAATGATGATCCCTATTATGTTCCTCCGGTCCTTACCGTTCCTTCGTTAGTAAACGAGGTTTCCTCCCAGTTTTTTTTTTCATTTTTTTGTATTTCCTATATAAATGTCTTTTTATTAACACTTATACGACAATTCCATTTGACTATCAACTGTTGTGTAGGATGAACAGGAGTCACAATCTTCTAACAAGCGACGAATAATCAAAACAAGATCAACTTCAATTCGAAAGCCGAGCCGCTTTCAAATTTCACCGTACATTGTTGTACCCATTAATGCGTCCACAAACTACTGTTATGGCCCCTTCCGAATAGGCATTCCCCTTAATACATTTGATGAGCAATTGATAATCTACATATTTTCAAAAGACCTCGTAAGCATGCATTCTTTTTATTGTAATCCTCAATTTACAATTATGTGCAATTATAGGTTTTTTATATATACCTATTGGGTGTTTAACAGTTTCGTATTCTTCTTGTTTCTTTCCATTGTAGTAAGGTTATTGTCGATCTTGGGCATTAAACTGTAACGCGGAAAAGTTTCAGAACTTTAGAACCTACCAAATATTTGGATAGTGAGGTTCGTTGCTATTCACCTTCTGAATGATCAACCCTATCACTTTTACTCATTATAGAAACTTCACGACCTTTTATTGTTAGTAACTTAACATTTATAATGCACAATATTCTATCGCAGATCATTAATCTTATTCCCGAGTACAAATCAATGATATTGAAGTCAAAAAGGTCACAGCTTAAATGGTTCTTGCCTACGAACTACGCGGTATACTTCTGTTCATTTTTATGCTTATATGTTTATAGTTGCCCAGTAATCATGATATGGAACATGTAACCAATGTTTTTGTACTTTTTCGTACACAGTACACAGTTTTTACTTGTGGAGATGGGAAACAATTTACCTTGAAGAAATCTCTTTCAAAATTGCTGGCGTCATACATGTACGATATTCGTAGATGTGAAAAGGTTACTCATGAATACCCTTGGTTTTTAATTTTGTCCACCTTAATTTTGTCCATGCTCAAATTGTCTATTTTTTGTAATGTATATTTATAATGACCTTTCCATCAAAATATCAGATTTACATTCCTATCCATAATCTACGCAACCATCGGTATCTAGCGATAGTTAACCTGAAAAAACAAGACTGTCGAATCTGTGACTCTAATCCACCTCGTCGAAAGAATGATCTGACGCGACTGACCCAAGTTCGAAAATTGGTATGTCCCTAACTTTACCAGAGTTTGATTTACCACCTTAATGATCCCCATATTTTCCACTGTCATCATTCGCCCTGCAATAATGTACATGTTGTTTTACTTTTAGATGCAGTTGCTTGACATTGTTCTTGCTGATGACATTGTCGTTGCCTTCCCAACAACCTTCTCATTCACATCATTCACTGTCTCAGATGTGAAAGCACCCGCTCAACCCAACGGCTATGATTGTGGCCTCTTAGTTTGCATGTTCATGGATGACAACTGCCCTACACCTCTTCAGATGGAATCGGTATGTTCACCTACGTAAAGTCATATGTTTTGATTACTACACTATATTTTGGGCGATTTACCCATGACATTTCCCACTTCTTTTACAGTTTCATTCTCAGTGTCAGCGTTTGATGTTAGCTCGTTTCCTAGCACTCTTCCCTGGTAACACCAACCTATTGTCTTTGAAGAAAAATGCCAAAGAACACTATAATATATTACTGTCCAACAATGAAGTCTTGGCCCCTTTAAAGTTGAGAGCGCCACCAAACCGGAAGTTGAGAGGTAAAACGCTGATTTTTGTATTCTTTTTGTAAATGAGATGTTAATGTGTTGGGTAGTATCACTGGAAAAAGGTTTTTTCATTTTGTTCTTTGTGTATATGTGGCACTACGTGGGAGATCTTGCACACGGGTGGGCTAGGTCTTCCTCTTTTCAGTTCAACTGAAAAAAAATTTCTAAAATTTTATGTATATGGCAGGATTTGGGTTTATAAACGTAAGGTCACATGTGTTCTTATTCTTTTACATCCTTTCATTTCCAATCCTACATTGTGTTTTTACTTTTTCATTCTGTCTGTAACTTATATATTAAGTCACGACTGATTATATATAAATATAAATAAATAAATATATATATATATATATATATATTTATATCCCAATTATAATTAATTTACTCCTGATCTATTATGAATACAACCCGATTTGTAAAACAAGGGAGTCTTGATTTATTACAACTATAACCCAATTCAAAGAAACATATGAAGCATTAACTTTGGGTGTACATATTAGCAACATAATTTATTTGCAAGTCATGACATTATTCCAAGATAGTGGCAACAAAATACCTCTACCATCAAAGCTTTTATAAACTATAGTTATAACTGCCACCACATTACAAAATAGGTCTATTTTTAAAGATCAACTTTTACGTATTCATGCGAGTCATATAACGTAGGTCATGACACCATGATTACAAGATTAACAATGACACACAAATATATCATATTATGTTATGTGGCCTCCACCATTGGTTTTGTTGCATGTACATTTCAGGTGTTGAGCTTCTCATATCAAAAACATTGTAATTCATCTGGTTGCCGAAGTTACCCAATGGTTGTCCCAGATTTTGGAATGCAAACTCATGGCATCGACCGTCACTATCCACAGTATATTGAGAGTTACAAGACTGCACTAAATTTCCATACACGATTGGTTGTAAAGTGGACCGCATTATCGAACCTCCTTTGCTTGCCATTGCACTAATGTTATTGTTAACATGTGCTCGGCATGTCTTTTTCGTGTGCCCAGGTTGTCCACAATTCCCACATTTACGCACCATCCCACTACTTTTTTTGTTCTGTCTTATCGAACCCTTTGTTGCTGCTACTGTTAGGATTATGCTCAATAGCAAGAGTGTAATGTTGTAATTAACAATCTTTTTCATATTAATAAAGAGATTTCTGGTTTAACAAATCGTATAGCATTTATAGTTTGTATTATAATTGTCAAAGTAAATAATCATAAGGTCTAAAGACTATGGGAAAAGAAGAATTGTTCGTACATCTGGATATGTATGTGGTAGACACAATTCTTTAGTTAGTCTTGAATAATGTTCACAACTTAAGTTAAAGGTTGGGCACCTTTATCTTGTTAAAGTTGTAGAATTCTTTTGCTAGCATTTGAGTGGGATCAAATGAGATATGATGAGTCTAAAATCATCGGAGTGTCTTCGAGCAAAAGGATCTAGTGCACTGGGTGCATTGAACTGGATCACAATGAAAAGCTTTATCTAGAACCGTCAATAGATAATAGTCTTTTCATTATCAGGACAATCGGAGGGTCTATCTTAATCCTGAGATAAATGATGGACTTATGGTTGCAAGTGATATCATTTGAGTTATCAATTAGTACGATTATATCGCATAGTCTATCCTCGATAGTTTGGTGATATTCATTTGTTAATCGATAGAGGACTTCATTTATAGATATGGACATCGTGGCTCCATTTAATTAAATGAGAGTATAATATCATCATATGGATGTTTTGAGGTAATTGGATATTAAGTCTCAACGTTGAGTTTTCGATAGTGTCTATTGAAAACATGGCTTCTGGACAAGTCAAAATATCCAATTTCAAAACATGGTCATATGAGTAAATATGGTAACTTGGAGAGTTATAGGCGGTCTATGAACTCTTGGCGATTACTGATATTAATCACGAGGATACACTATCTCCAATATGATTGTCTAGGGTATGAATGAGGAGCATCTTCCTTTTCTATCTTTATTTAAGAGTTCAGTTTTAGCTCTTTAGTGGAATGAGTTAAAATTAATGGATCGGACCTAAGTGAATCATTTGTTGATTGTGATTAGGTTATGTCTATTGAAGCTTAAATTTAGATGGCCCGCCAAGATCCCCAATCCACACGGACTTGCATGGATCACTTGATATATTCTACCGGACCAATTTAAGGGTCCATCTAGAATTGCATTTAATATATTAAGAATATAATTTGCAAATTATTTAAGTAATGGGCTGCTCAATTATATTAATATATTAATGAAAGACATGTGGGCTTGTTTCTTTTAGTAAGAATGGGTCTGGTTCACATGTGGGCTTTTTATTTAAAGTCCAATGGATTAAATGAAATAAGAAAATAATGTTAGGCCCAATCTTAATCAAGTGGGGCGGCAAGGTTAAAATTTTAACCTAAAATATTATTTTGTTTCATTTGTTTTAATTAAATAAGAATTAATTATTTATTGATTAATTGTTTAATTAAAGAAACAAATCTTTCCTAAAAGTAAAAGACTTGTTTGACAAGGAAATAAATAAATTAGTTTTATTTATTTAATCAAATAAGGAGTCTTTTTATTTAGTCAAAATAAAAGAATAAAAATCAAGGAGTTTGTTTGAAGTCTATTAAGTTGAAAAGAATTAGGGTTGAATTTAAGTCACCCTATATAAGTGACATTATAGAATTCGGCCAACCCTAATCTTAGACTACATAGAATTCGGCAACCCTAAAGGAAAAAGAAGAAAAAATTCGGCCAACCTATATATGTGTTCTTATAGGGTTCGGCCACCACAATCCATTGTGCTTGAGTTTTTTATTTCTTTCTTCTTCTTCTTAATTCCAAGAGAGAGTTTTGATTCTAAAAAGACAAAAGAGAGTGTGAAATTATTCTTTGATAGTATACTATTGCTTAATCATCAATAAGCTTGTGTATACGATATCGATCTAGGTTCACGCGAGTTTCGATCATTAGATTGAGAACTCAAAAGTGACCGGAATAATTTTTGACATTCTTTTGATTGTTTTGTGACTAACAAAGAAAAGAAAGTTTTTTTTGTTTGGTCCATTCACAGGTTTGCAATTCAAATAAAAGGGAGACCACGCTCCTAGGTGATCCATGTTCGTGCTCGGATTGAAGGTCTTGCGGATTACCATCGACGTAAGTCAATCGGATCACGCGACAAAAGGTAATTTACTTTTGTTAACATATATGCATGTTTATTGATTAAAAGGGTTTAAGGTTCATAAAGGAAAAAATTTTAAAGTCACTAAATCGTTTTTAGTATTGCTTCCGCTGCGTTTACCACTTTTATTTATTATTTTTCCCTACAGCTACGAGTGGATCTTTAACGTGGACACTCGATTGTGTTTTTGTACGATGTACATGTTCTTCCCGACCTATACTTGACGATGGTAATAATCCCTTCATTTGAATTGTTAACTTATCAATCGTCACATTTGCTTCTTTGTAACCTTCAGTTGACATTGATGCATAATAACTCATTTTGCTACACTTTGAACTCAATGCACCATATCTATATCAACATATAATAGGAAAACAAAAGACATTTCAATCAACAACATAGTACTAGATATGCAAGCGTTACGAACCAATAAATTAATTGTAACCGATCACTGGAAACTGATATATGTTCTTTGTATGCTATAATAACAATAAGAGGATACATACCTGGCAATTTGCTGTATATCTAGAGTAGTCGCGGTAGAAGATGACTCGACTCTTGAGACATATTCATTGTCCAACGCTGCATAATGAGTGTCTCAGGTACGTGTTGTTGGTTCATGGCTTTGATGACACTAAATGCATGGCAACAAGGAATACCTCTTGTCTCAAACATTAGACATGAGCATTTGAAAATGTTTGTAGATGGTATGTACCTCACATTCCAGGTTTTATCACCACCAGCAAACTTCTTGAATGTGTACACCACATTCTCCATATCGGCAACGCAATTTAGTATGCTTAGTTTTGCCTCTGATTTGATTTCATCTCGCACCCAAGAAAATGTGTTTCGCATATACACTTCAGCTGCATGTTTTTCCAATTCTAACAAATGGGTTACGAGGACTGGATGCTCGTTAATGCTATCACAGTCATCCTTCAACTCGTTGTTTCGTAGTCGCGACATTGCTCGATCAATATGACTCATGAATTCATACAATTTCAGCCTACTATGCAAAAAACGATTAAGGAAAGAATTAATACTCTCGGACCGTTGTGTGCTCCGCAAACCACCACAGAACATACTTCGTAAGAAGGTTTCTGCCCATAGCTTCCTTTTACAATACATCTTTTTCACCCATTCATTATATTGCAACCCAAACATCTCAGTGACTTTCAACCACTAGGTCTCGAACTCTAACTCTGTTATATAGGTCAACATGCAATCAGTAAATGCTTGAGTAAACCTACTATCACCTACATTCGTCTACACATTGCGCTCAAGGTGCCAAGAACAAAGGCGGCGTATGGCCGAAGGCATAACTGAATTTAGGGCATTACTCATAGCTTTATCACTATCAGTAACTACCAAAATTGGACATTTACCATGCATAGCTTCTAAGAATGTCTACAATATCCAAGTATAGGTATCGACTGTCTCATCCACCAACAACCCGAACCCAAAAATTATCATTTTCGTATGATTGTTCACACCAACAAAAATCACAAGCGGTCGATTATAAGAATTAGTTCGGTACGTTGAGTCGAATGACATTATATCACCAAATACATTGCAGTCATGTCATGACATTGCGTCGGACAAGAATAAGTTTCCCATGCTACCATCTTCAAGAATTGTGTACCGAAAGAAGAATCCTGGATCCGTTTCCGATTTTGCAGTCATGTAAAAGATAATTGAATCAGCATCAGAATTATTGGAAGCAGACCTGCGTATGTTGTATAGACAGTTCTGTAAGTCTTTCATGGTGTGTCCAACACCTGCATAACTACCTGATTGATCCAGAAGGTGGTCCATCACTTGTGAAGTTTTCATTCCAACTGATCTGAGTGATTGCACTTATGCTATATCACTATCTTTAACATTTCTATGAGAACGAAGGAATTGCCTATGATTGCCAGGTGATAACTTATGATTATTCTCTGTGACAAACTCTGTAACAATCCATAACATTTTCTCCCTATCAAAAGTAATTTTCAATGATGCCCGACAACCTTCCCGAGTCTGCCTTCTAGGTTCACGTACCCTATCGGTTCTATCCACATGTTTTTTTGATCTGTACCCTTCTTTTGAACAAGCCCACTTACTAATTGTAATTAATCCATGAGTGTCCCGACACAACCTGTCCTTACGCATGCTGAACCCCATACCATATGAATATTTCTTGTAAAACTCCTTAGCATCAGTAACAGATATAAACTCTTTCTCCATAATATCTCTGACATGTAAACTTATATGATCACTATGTAAGAGATCATCGGCTGGTTGCACCAAATTATCATTAGAAAAACTTGAGGCTGTGGAAGCATTACCATGAATGAACGGCACATGAAATGGCCATTCATTGTTGTTTTACGTATCATTTGGATTATACTGATCATTGTCTTCATGTGTTGTGTCTGCCTCATGCCACCTAGAGTGTCCTTCAGTGTTCAAATCCACATGTCCAGTTCGGTTGCTAAACATTCCATGACTAATATCCATATTACTACCTACAATTCATGAACATTTAATAATTTCAGTGGGAATATATGCAGATAAACTTCAATACAATCTTATTTCAAACAAAATGAGGAACAAAATTTGGATACAGTTACTTACGAAATACTGAACAATTACTGATGCATTTCACTTACTTGGAGAAGGTTCAGAGGCAACTCAAACGGTAGAGGATTGGGAATCATCTGCTAAATGTTTCATGTTTTGCGTAATGGCATTTAGATCCACACAAATCTGATGGAAGACTACACTTAGTTTGAGTGTGTATGTAGGTTCATAGTTGGAGGAATAAGAGAGGTTTTGCGTCAGAAATAATACTCAAAGTTTTTATGATGTGGAAGTTTTAGATGTTGGAAGAGTTAGTGGACCACATAATATTGACATGTGTCGCTTGTAACGACCCCAGGGCGAGTTCAATGAGCTCACCCCAAGGTCGCCATTGACATGCAGAAAACCGTCGTTGAAACCAAGAGGATAGCGATCCCAGGGCGATCTTACCCAGATCACCCCAAGGTCACCCTTCCAATTGAAAAAAAGGTCTTCAAATCGAGAGGATAGCGACCTCAGGGCGATCTCACCCAGATCACCCCAAGGTCACCCTTCCAATTGAAAAAATGGTCTTCAAACCGAGAGGATAGCGACCTCAGGGTGATCTCACCCAGATCACCCCAAGGTCGCCCTTCCAATTGAAAAAATGGTCTTCAAACCGAGAGATTAGCGACCTTAGGGCGATCTCACCCAGATCACCCTAAGGTCGTCCTTCCAATTGAAAAAAGGTCTTCGAACCGAGAGGATAGCGACCTCAAGGAGATCTCACCCAGATCACCCCAAGGTCGCAATTCCCATTGAAAATCAGGTCTTCAAACCGAGAGGTTAGCGACCCCAGGGCATTGTCACTAAGATCATCCCAAGGTCGCCCTTCCCATTAAAAACAAGTCTTCAAACCAAAAGGATAGTGACCCCAAGGCGATCTCACCCAGATCACCCCAAGATCGCCCTCAACAGTGGAAAACAGGTCTATGTACCGAGAAGATAGCGACCTCAGGGCGAGTTCCATAAGATCACCCCAAGGTAACTCTGATTATTCACTAAGTAGAATGGTGTCGTATAGAGAAGGCAACCTTAAAAAGCGATCTCCACAAGCTCACCACAAGATCGTCTCGACGCGATTTCTACCTAAATAACCCTAGGTCGTGACATTTGAATGAAAACACACCATTTCTTTCCACAAAAGATCTCTAAATGCCTGCAGCAACAATGCCTCTGTCTCCAAGGTAAGCCTAGCCCTAATCTTCTCCATTTTTGTTTGAAAAGAGGCATCTTATTTGCAAATGTATGTACAACTTAGTATTGCTTTGACTTTGACTTGAGATGGATGATTGAAACGAAATTGGGGATTATAGTGACTTTTAAGTGCTTGTTGAGAGAAATGGTTGATTGGGTATTGATTAGAGGATCAATTACATATTGGTTTTTGATGTTTTGCAAATTTTATGTTAGACTGAGTGTGGTGTGGCATTTGTGCTTAGAGATTATGGCATGTTAATTATGCATTTGTGCTTAGAAATTAAGTTTGGTGTGATATTGTGCTTAGAGTTGAAGTATGGTGATATATTTGGTGTGCGGTTATGGTTTAGATGATGGCGGGTGGTAAGAAACCTAAGCGAATTCTCAAGAAAGGGTCATCATCCAGAGGTTCGGATCTATTCGCATTGCCTTTACCCTCAGGGAAAGGAAAGGGTGAAATTATCTCACCGGCTCCAGACCTGGATAACCCTACAAGATGGGCATTGTATGGTAACAAGAAGGTGTGGCCGAAAAGGGGGATCAATTTGAAGGTTTTTGGGACCACGTTTGTGCCACAGATTGTGCAAGGGTTGGATTGGCATGGTTTTGTGAGGACTCCTAACGTGGCGGCACTGGATTTGGCTAGAGAATTTTACTATGCCATGGTTCCTCACCGTTTCACTCAAGGGCTTCTCGTGACAGTTCGAGGAAAGGAGGTCCCCATTACAGCAACCAGGATTAACAAGTGGTTTGCGAGTTCTCAAGAACTAAGCGGCTATGTTAACGGTGTTCCCAACCATGAGTTTTTCGAGCAGTACAATGGACATTTGGCCTCTGACTTAAGAATGAATGAAGACCCGGTTTGGAATAAGTATCGCCATCCTTTGTTACTAACCGAACTCAAGCTAGATACGGCATTTTGGATTATGCTCATTGACTACTCATTGACTCCAAAGACCCACCGCTCCGATCTAAGTTTTGACTCCACACTCCATCTGTTTTGTGCGAGACACATGCTTCAAATAGACATTGGCCAGATCATTGTGCAGAGCATATATAAGGGTGCGAAGACAAAAGGGCCACTGCCTTTCCCATGCCTTATCACCCATTTTTGTGAAGAGGCTGGCATTGAATGGAATAGGATATAAGATAACATAATTAATCCTACAACTGACATAAGGAAAAAGACATACAATGAACTTGCAAGACGTAGAGGGGTTAGGCCAATCGGGTCTAATGTGCTTGATGATGATGACATGGGTTTCAATGAAGACGACTTTCTATCGGATGATCCAGATGACGAAGATTATAATGACCAGAACCTCAGAGGTGATCCAGTTATGGGCACAAGTAATCAGCCCCCGACCATGTCTAAGATGATGCAGAGGATTACTTCGCAACTAGAAGCCAACAACCAATACCTTCAGACAATGAGCCTGCAGATGAACTCCAACCACCAGGCCTATATGAGTGAATTCTCTAACATAAATGAGAGGTTGGATGCTTTCCAAAGGGGTTTTGTCACCCATGGCGTCGATATCACATTCATGTACTGAAGGGAAAATAGGCGTCCTTCCAGAGGGACAGACAGTAGTTCACACCAAGCACCATCAAATCCAAACATGCCATTTTAGGACCCCAATTCTCCACATTAGGGCCCATAGTCGCCACTCAACCACTTTAGCTTTGTTTTATTTTAATTTGCTTATGTTAGACTTTTATCTTTAAACTACTTTCACTATTTAAGTATTGTCGTTTTATTGCTTTATGAACATATGTATTTATTTTGGATTACTATTTTGGTTTAAGTTATATTTCTTTTTATTTTCTCTTTATGTATTTATATATTTGTTTTTACAGATTAAGAGTGTGGATGATCTTTGTGCATATTTTTTAAATGCTGTGTCGGTTGTGCGTTTGGCCTCCTGCTTTTGTGCAAACATTAGGGACATTGTTCAGTTTAAGTTTGGGGGTACAGCCATTGATTCAATGCCTATTTTTCCATGAGTATTTTGTTTGTTCTCATTTATTTGAATTTTTTGTACATTTATTCAATGTATATTTTTCCATGAGTAAATTTTAGCACACAATGATTAATCAAATAATTAATCAAAACTTTTTTATTTTATATTATATTAAACAATTTAATATTTAATTCAGATTTACATTGACTTGTTCAGTCAACAAGTTTAGCGTTAGGATTAAAGTTAAAGATAATTAATCATCATTGCTTGCACGCACCCTACCAGACTCGAAAGTGTCTTAGTAATTGGGTATTATAGATCACTGGTGTTGAAAAGAAAAAATATTGGGCATGAAAAGCATTTTCATCTTTTCAAAGTGTAAAAGTTGCTAAAATGTAAAGTAAGGTCATAATTTAGGACAGAATGATTATTCGAATAATTAATCAAAAATTTTTATTTTATTTTATATTAAACAATTATGAGATTTTTTTTATTCTTGTACGCACATTACTAGACTCAAAATTGTCTTAGTAATTGATATTCTAGATCACTAGTGCTGAAATGAAAAAAGATTAGCACAAAAAACATTTTAATCTTTTCAAAATGTAAAAGTTGCTAGAAAGAAATATGATTAATCGAATAATTAATCAAAATTTTTTATTTTATATTAAACGTTAAGATGAACGATAAACTTGTTCAACCTACGTTGAACTTGTTTATGAAGGTTTACGTTGACTTGTTCCCGGAACAAGTTTAATGTTAGGATGAACGCTAAACTTGTTCAACCTACGTTGAACTTGTTCATGTAGGTTTACGTTGACTTGTTCCCGTGGAACAAGTTTAATGTTAGGATGAACATTAAACTTGTTCAACCTACGTTGAACCTGTTCATGTAGGTTTACATTGACTTGTTCCTGTGGAACAAGTTCAACGTTAGGATGAACATTAAACTTATTCAACCTACGTTGAACTTGTTCACGAAGGTTTACGTTGACTTGTTCCCAGAACAAGTTTAACGTTAGGATGAACAATAAACTTGTTCAACCTACGTTGAACTTGTTCATGAAGGTTTTCGTTGACTTGTTCCCGGAACAAGTTTAACGTTAGGATGAACGTTAAACCTGTTCAACCTACGTTGAACTTGTTTATAAAGGTTTACGTTGACTTGTTCCCGGAACAAGTTTTACATTAGGATGAACGTTAAACCTGTTCAACCTACGTTAAACTTGTTCATGTAGGTTTACATTGACTTGTTCCTATGGAACAAGTTCAACGTTATGATGAACGTTAAACTTGTTCAACCTACATTGAACTTGTTCACGAAGGTTTACATTGACTTGTTCCCGGAACAAGTTTAACATTAGGATGATTGTTCATCATACGTTGAACTTATTCATGAAGGTTTTCGTTGACTTGTTCCTGAAACAAGTTTAATGTTAGGATGAACGTTAAACCTGTTCAACCTACGTTGAACTTATTTATAAAGGTTTACGTTGACTTATTCCCGGAACAAGTTTAACGTTTAACGTTCAACGTTAAACTTGTTCCACCTACGTTGAACTTGTTCATGTAGGTTTACGTTGACTTGTTCCCGTGGAACAAGTTTAACGTTAACATTAGGATAAACGTTAAACTTGTTTAACCAACGTTGAACTTGTTCACCCTACGTCGAACTTGTTCATGTAGGTTTACGTTGACTTATTCCCAGAACAAGTTTAACGTTAGGATGAACGTTAAAAACGTTCAACCTACCTTTAACTCGTTCTTCAAATTCAAATTTTCTTAATTTTTATTTATTTTATTTTATTTAAATATTATTTTTTCAAATAATATATCATTTTATTTTATTTTAAAATTTTCACATATTAAAATTAATTTTCATATATTCTTTTATAAAATATCATTTTTTTTTATTAATTATTATGTAATATAATATAATTATATTATTAATAGATATATATAATATATTATACATGCAGCAACCGGTTGAAACCGATTTCTTTTTGGACTGTCATATATTTTATATATGTTTTTGTTAGCTTTTTCAAGTGTTCCTAATTAATCAAATAATTTATCTTATTTTAATATTATTATATTATTAGCAGTGATCTATGCTCACAAATTAAGAAATTTATTATGATTATTGTCGAAAATATCCCTGAATAAAAAAACAAGGATAACGAGAGAGCAAATCTAGAAACGCAATGCGGTTGGCCGACCCATCTGTCTGCCACATGTGGCAGGCTCACTGTCATTTTCTAGAGTCTTGTGCCAATGTCTATCATTTTTTAATTCTAAGGGCAATATCGTCCTATTAAATTAATTGTTCTATTGTTTATTTTACTATATTTAGCTGCGAGGCTCACGCACCGCATGACGTTGCACTCAGAACCAACTTACCTGAATTTCAGTTTCCGCCTACCTGTTTAGTTCTGTCCCTTCCAGACAGCTGTATAATCTCATCCTTCAGCTTCGACTAGATCAACGGTGGATAAATACTTCGATAAAATGAATGTCTCACGTTGTCCGCCTGCTTGAGTATGATAATATATTAATATGCAATAGAATAATTAATAGTACGGTTTGCGACAAAAAATGCTATCACTTCGCTCTTTTCTTTGTATATATATATATATATATTTCCCACATTTAAGGTTTAGGGGTTATTTTTTTTTTATCTTAATACCGAATAATCCTAAATTTTTCTGAATATTGAATAGAGACAGAAATCTAAATTTGAATAACATTTTTTTTTTCTCACATCTGAATATATTGTCGATACATTTACTTTTTAAAAGTAAAATTGTCTGAAAATAAGTAATTTTACATTTATACCTATGTTAAACAATTATACATATAATATGGAATAAAAACAATTCATAAATAATAATTATAGACGAACACATATGATCATGATCTTCCTCTTCTATTACAACCAAACTTCATTTTTACTGAGAAAAGAAAAAAAAATTTTAATAAATAAATAAAAGAGGCGGTAAGAACTCACACAAAACACTCTAAAAAAAATTATATATATATATATATATATATAAATACATCACTCTAATGTCATAATAAAGTATTGACATTAAACACCAATATAATAAGTAATTAGAGTTCTTTTTTATTTTTAAAGCTATTTAAAATAAGGTTTACATTAAAACAAGATTTCTATACCATATATAATTATGATGAAATTGTAAATATGTTATATATGGAGGATAGTATCGGAAGAAAAGATTTTGGATTGCATTTAATGCAATTCAATGATTTGTAATTAAGTGAAAAGTCATGGATTTTTACTTTTTATTTTAAGTTTTTTTTTTTTTTTTTTTTTTTTTGTTATTTTTAAATTGTTTAACCAGTTAAAAAAACAAACAAAACAACTTAATAATTATGATTCAGACCCATTAAGTTTTAAGTGAAAAAAACAAACGACCCTTTATTTTGTAAATTCAAGATTTATTTTAGTATTTAATTATTTTCAACATAATTTTCTTATACAAAATATTTGTATTGTATTTTTTTTTTTTTTGATTGACTTCAAATTTATATAAAGGGTCCAATTTATTATTGGAAATGTCTCGAATATTTGAGTCTTATAATAGGGAATATGTGGAACCGTATATACGGTCAAGAGATTTTCAATATGAAATTCTCTTATTTATACAGTTATCTTAAATAAATAAAAAATGTATTGATATCTACAATTATCTAAAAAATAAAATAAAATAAACTTGTTAATATCTACAGCTATCGTTAAAATATATATATATATATATATATATATATTTTGTTTATTGATAGAGTTCATAACTATATATAAAAGAAAAACAAAAATAATATGATAATCATGTGATGATGAAAAAGTTTGATACTTGAAATAAAATTAGAGTTTAACTAAGATTTATCAAAAAAATTAGGGTTTACCATAAGTTTTTATTTGTTTTTTATTTTAAATGTAAGTTTTTTAAAATAAATAAATAAAGTTGAAGATATGAATGTAATTAATGAGTGTATATAGTATTTGATTTATTTTTAATTAAAGTAATTTGTCATTTTTAATAAATTTATATTGGGATATTTTATAATTAAATTTTTAAAAATTTTGAGTGTATAATAAGTTTTATAGGTGTCAATATCGACATCCTTATATAAAATATAAGAAAAAGCCTTTTTAAAATAATTCTTAAGTCCTTGGAATATTGAATAACATTTATTCAGATTAATAATAATTAGATTTTTGTATACTTAAGTTTGGTTTCATTATTATTTTATTTTATATTTTACAAATACACTACAAATTAGAAAAACCTTTAAATACTATAATATTAAGCTATTAAGCTATTAAGCAAGTTTCTTCGAATATAGTTTGAATTTTTTAGCTATTAAACATTTGTTTGGTGACTGATGACCTCTTGCCTTGGTGGTTGAAGTCTTCGAGGTGAAGTTTCACCATCAAGGTTCAAGTCTTGATAATTGTAAATATTTATTACATCTTTGGCTATAAAATCACAAAGTGTAGAGAGCTCTCTCTCAAAAGTGGGAGCAGCTTTCTCTCCGATTATGAGAGTTTCCTCGATAGTATAGGTATTATTTTGAGTCATGTTTGTAGAGTTTAATCTCGCCAAGTCTCGGCAATAGTTGTAATCCAAAAAAAAAAAACAACAACAATTGTTTGGTGAAGTGTTTATGAATAACTAAAATTTTTCCTACCTTAGAAGGGTTTTTTTTTTTTTTTTTTCAATACACCATATAAAGTGGCGGCAATTCAAATATGGGGCATTATCGGTGCTGAATGATCACTTTTTACACTAAACCATGTTGAGCGGTGGTCCTATCTTAGAAGCAAGAACCCAATAAAGGAGTCATTTTTATGCAAATTTTTTTAATGATAATAAGATTACAAAACTTGAGACTAAGGATGATTATGTAAGAGCATCTCCAATCATACTCTATTTTAAAGTATAAATTTTAAAATAATGTACCAAGAGCTTAAATGGTACTCTATTTTTCTATCTTCAAGAAAATTTTTTAGGGTTTCATGGTTTGGTACTCTAAATTTAGAGAAATAAATTTGAAACTTTAAATCCACTTTTGAACTTTATTTATTTCATTTTTACCCCTATCCATAATTAACTTTTTAATTAAAATTCAATTAATATATAATAAGTTTTAATTTACAACTTTTATCATCATAAAAACCATACCATTCAAAATGTCTCATCTAAATCTTTAAAATGAGACTAATATTAAACATTTAACAGTATTATTTTTATTTATCAAAATTTACTTATTCTTACCATTCTTTATACTATTTGCATATTAATTATTATAAGTTAGAAATAAAATAAAGACATTAAAACTTCCGAATGAAAATTACAATAACTTACTTTCAAAAAAAAAAATTACAATAACTTATTAATATTTCGGAAGTCGTTCAAATGACTTTCATATCCCCCCCTAAAAATCATCCACCATGTATTTTGGAATTATGAGTGTTTTTTTCAATAATTTTTCGTACAGGATCATAAATTCTAACCAGTTGGAATCCGTTTAAAAAAATTTACACTGATTCCAACCAGTTGGAATTAGTGACCCGTACGAAAAATTCATGCTGGATCCCTCATTATAAAAGTTAATATATATATATATATATATATATTATCAAGTGCGGGATCCTACATGAATTTTTCATATAGGATCATTAATTCCAACTAGTTGGAATTAGTGATTCCGTATGAAAAAAGTAATTTATATTAAAATAATATTTGTTAAAATTTAGTTATCAAAAATTAGTTATATTAAAGAAGAAGAATCAGTGATCCTATACGAAAAAAGTAATTTATATTAAAAAGTAATCCTGCATGAAAAATTTACAAGTAATTAAAATTTTTATTATAATAATAGTTGTTAAAATTTAGGCGAAGAATAAAACTTTATCAAAATAATTTATTGAACAAAGTAAAAATTAATAATGAAAACATAAATTATTTGAATATATAAATAGAAATAGAGATAGAGATAGAGATAGAAATAGAGATCGTGGTTGGAGTAAAAAAAATTTAGAGATGGAATCTGAAAGGAATGTTTTCTTTTGGAACTCTATTTTAGAGATAGATATAGAGTTCCATCAGAGATGCTCTAAGAAACTTTCTAAGTTGATGAATAACATAGTCCATTTATGTATTGAGGTTGCAAAAATCAAATTGATTAGAATGTCATTTATTAGAAAATTAACTGGATTAGCTCATTATTTTTGTGATCAATGTTGGTTTATTTGAGTTTGGTGCACTTTATGTACACTATATATTATAGTGTATGAGTTAGTATGGATTTTTTTTAATTTTTTTTTCAGTCTAGTTTCAATTCTATTAGGATTATGAATTTTTTATGGGTTTGGATTTAAGTCACAATCACACGCGTTTATGATTAAAAACTTTTGCCTTCTCATTAGGTGATCTCAAGAGTGAGAAGAGAGTATAAGATTCTCTTATTACTAAATTTTTATTTATGATTTCAGATTATTTCAAGTTATTGTATATGGATTTAGTTGCACTTTCATGTACTGTGGTATCGGAGCCGCATGTATTATTGCATAGGTTGAATACTTGAATGATATTAAAACATAATTAAATTTAACTATATGGGCAAAAATGATAATTTACAAAATTTTCAATTTTGCATCTATTTATTTTTTTTCATTGAGGTAAATGAAATGATACAAGTACCCATCACCAATTGGTCCCTACAAATTTTATATGCTGACAGTTAATAAATACTCAATATGATTTATGGAAGTTATATTTTCTCATCATTTTACATTATTTTGGATTAAAATTATGTGTCATCATGCTCAAGAGCATCTCTAAGGGGCTCTCTAAATCCCCCCTTAGCTAAAATAGGGAGCTAATTTGTTTTTTTTACACTCCAAGGGACTCCCTAATAAACTTACATAAATAAAAATGGGATGATTATGTTAAGACTAATTAGACTAACCATTAAGTAAAAGCTAAATCAGTTGGTAAGATGCATGTATTATAGTAAAATTAAACTAAACCGCTCAATATTTAAGTTAAAGGATCTCAAATTAAAAAAAAAAAAAAAACAAATGAAAGTGTCCTCAACATTATGTGGTATTAATTATTTATTTAGAAAAAGTAATATTATATCTCTAAAAAAATTAGTTCCAAAATCAACTCAAATGATGTGATAAGTTATTTGTTATTATTATATAAATTATTAGATAATATTATAAATGATAAGACAAACAAATTAGATGGGGTTGGTCTAGACCTAGTAAGGTTCCGGTTCGAACCATGGAACCAGAGTCGAACAGGAACCGGAACCAAAAAACTCAGAATCGAAACTAGAATTGGAACTGGTTTTCCGATTCCAGTTTTGGAATCGTAACCGTAACCAGAACCGGAACCGGGGGAGGCCGGTTCTGGTTCCGGTTCTAATTTTTTTCTGAATCGGGTTCGAACCGGCAGCTCCAAAATTAAAATTTTTTTTTTTTTGCTGACCGTTGGAGGCCTAACGACTACCCATTTTCAAAAAAAAAAAAAAATTTCTTTTTCTTATCTATAAATACCAAACCCACCCCCCCCCCCCCCCCCCCCCCGAAAAAAATAAATAAATAAATAAAAAAAAATAAAAAAAAAAATAAAAATTTCCTCTCATTCTCTCTATTCTCTAATTCTAATTTATCTCTTAACTCGCAAAGTTTCCAAGGTTTTTAATATTTATTTTATTTCCAATATATTTTATTTACAATTAATTTTATTTGCAATTTATCTTATTTCTAATTTATTTAATTTCCGATTAGCCAATTACTAAGTTTTTGTTGAGACCGTTAGAAAATCTGAAAGAATTATGGAACGGCGGTCCAGACTGCAGATTGATGGTAGCAGTTTAGTGACGAGAGGCATAATTTGTATTCCTGAATTATAAGAAAATTGATACTGTTTTGAAAAGGACCTTAGACTATTTTTTTTTTTTTATTTTAGTTATATTGTTTTATTTATGATTTAGACTATTTTCCTATTTTAGACTAATCCTATTATAGTCAGGATAGAAGATTAATTCTATTATAAATAGGACTATATTTTTTAGGGTTGTTATCTTTTAAATGTTTTATCAATAAAATTGACCCAGTTAAGGTTCATCTTGTTTCTTTTTAATTCAGCTTTTCTCAGTTAATTACTTAGAATAGTTTGGGCTAGGGTTAGGTAAATTCCGTTATTTGATCTAGAGAATTGATCGCTTAATTATGTGAGTGGTTTGATTCAAATCTATCTAACTTTGGGTATAAGTTAGGGCTTGTTGTTGGATCCTAATCAAGGTCCTCAACAATTTAGTGCTTTCATTGAGAGATTTCAACGGCCTATAGAAAAAAAAAAAAAAAAGCCCTAAAGGAAACGAAAAAAAAAAAAAATCTATGGGATATGAGGTGGATTTTATTATTCAAGGGAGTGGATCGAAGACTAACAAGCAGCGGTTTGAAGCCTTAAAAGAGAATCAAGATCGGATTTTCAAGTCCCTATCAGAACTGACGACATCTATAGCACATCTAACTAGGTCAAACAATGATGCAATCGAGAGACTTGAACTACAATTGGCTGAAAACAAGGGAAAGGAAACGGTAGGCAGACGGACTCAAGGGGATGGACGGAGATCGCGTAGTTCATGGCGTGAGGTAGAATTCTCATCAGGTGAGGTAGACAAGCCCAAACTAACCGAAAATCGTGAAGGGTTTAAGCGAGGAGAACGTGTGGAACGTGGACCATTAATGGTGGAGCGTTGGTTGCATAACGAGGTTTCTAAGGGATAGATGGAAGATGGATCTAAGGAAAATGCGAGATTAGATAGAAGACCTTACGGCCGAAGGCTAATTTATGGGCAACGGAAGGAACCATGGAAAGGTGCTGTAGAATATGAAGGTGATAGGCGAAAAGAAAGACACTATAGTTGGGGCCCTAGAAAGCCGAAGGTCAATTTTCCGCATTTTAATGGTGGAGATCAACATGAGTGGTTAGACAAGGTGGAGCACTACTTTCAGGTATACGAAGTGGCAAGGGCCAATCGGGTTTCTACTGCATGCATCTACCTTGATGGAAATGCTAATAACTAGTGGAGATGGATCAAAGCTCAATATGAGCAAGTTGGTAGACAAATGGGGTGGACGACTTTCGAGCGGGAATTTTTGACTCAATGGGGACCATCACCGGTTGTCAATCATCATGGGCAGTTGACCAAGCTCAGAAATGAAGGGTTTTGATATATATTGAGGAGTTTCGTTGATTACAGATTCTGGTTAGGGGATGGTCAGAGGAGTCATTATTGGGGACATTTATTGAAAGGTTGAAGTCATGGTTAACGAGAGAGATGAAACTGAAGCAACCTCAAAGATTGACCGAAGCAATGAGGATAGTGAAGATTTTAGAGGATAGTTACTATAGTGACAAGAAGCTGTTTAAGGAGAGTTTTGGGAGTAAAAATTTTAAATCGGAGTCAAACAAAGATTCTTGAAAAGGAAAAAGAGCTATTGAGGATAGTTCCAAGAAGGAAAGCAAAGACGAAAAAAAACTGACAAATGAAGAGGTTCAAGAGAGAATCAAAAAAGGTTTGTGCTTCAAATGCGAGGAGAAATGGAACAAAAACCATCGATGCCGAACTGAGAAGGTATTTATGATCATTAACTCAAGTGATTCAGATAATGATGTTATCAGTAATAAGGAAGCCACTAGTGATGAGGGAGAGTTGAGGGTGGTCGAATTGGGAGAAAATAATTGTGAAGCTGAGTTGTCTTTAAATGCCATGTCTGGGGTTTCAAAACCATCCACTATGAGGCTCATGACATGGGTTGGTAAGTTCGAGGTTTCGATGCTGGTAGATTCTGGTTCCTCTCACAATTTCATCAACACGAATATCGTAAGGAAGATTGGACTATAAAGGGCTACTATAGAACCATTTGATGTGAAGGTGGCTAATAGGGAAAAACTTAAGTGTGAGGAAGTGGTTCACGAGGTAAAGATGAATGTCCAAGGAGCCAGGATTGTTGCTGATTTGCATGTGTTATCGCCAGTGGGAGTAGATATGGTGTTAGGTAACGCTTGGTTGAAAAGTATCGGTAAGGTAGTTATAGATTTTGATGCCATGACAATGGAATTCAAACTGGGTGAAAGAAAAAGAACATGGGCTACTTTGCTTCTTAAAGAAATTAAATAATGTGAAACTCAGATGATAGAGAGACTTTGCAAAGGGGACGCCCAATGTTTTGCAGTAGTGAATGATGGAGATCGTCAGAAGGTAAAGTATGACCAGAGGCGCCCTATGAGATTGTTGCAACCATTATCGATACCGAAGAAAATTTGTGAGGACTTAACCATGGACTTTGTAGAAGGGCTACCTAGTAGTGGTGGTTACTAGTCAATTCTGGTTGTGGTGGATAGGTTGAGCAAGGTGCCCATTTTATTCTGCTCAGACATCCTTTCACCGTTAGTAGTATGGCTAAGGCGTTTGTAGATAATGTGGTGAAATTGCATGGGATTCCGAGGAGTATCGTGACTGATCGAGGAAAATTATTTATGAGTTCTTTTTGGTAGGAATTACTTACTTTGTAAGGTAGCAAGTTGAAGGCAAGTTCCTCCTACCATCCGCAGACTAACGGACAGACAGAGGTGGTAAATCAGACTCCTGAGCAGTACCTAAGGTGCTACTGCCACGAGGAGCAAAAGAGATGGAAAGAGTACATTTCATGGGCTGAGTACTGGTACAACACATCATATCATGCTTCAATTAACATGAGTCCATTTGAAGTAATGTATGGGCGACCGCCACCGATGCTAAGCACTTATGAGAAAGAAATAGCTCGAAACGAAGAAGTCGAGAGAGAGTTGATAGCTAGAGACAAGGTTGTAGCTAAGGTGAAGAAATAGCTTGAGAAGGCTTAGGGGAGAATGAAGAAATATTTTGACCAAGGCAGAAGAGACGTATCTTTCGTGTATCTCAAACTTTAACCGTACCGGTAGAAATCTCTAAAGAAAAAGTTCAATGTGAAATTGTTGCAACGGTATTATGGGTCTTTTAAGGTGTTAGAGCGGATAGGTGAGGTGGCTTATAAGTTGGAGTTGCCGTCTACTTCTAGATTGCATCTAATGTTCCATGTTACCGTGTTGAAAAAGAGAGTGGGAAACCCAAGTCTCATTTCAAGTGATTTACCAATGTTTGATACAGAGGGTAACTTGTTGATACGGCCTATAACAGCTCTCTAATATCGCAATTAGAAGAAGGAACATGGTATGACAAAGGTGTGGGAGGTTTTGGTTAAATGGCAAGGGGTCCCTACGGAAAAGGCTACTTGGGAAGACTGTGACGAGATGGTAGAACGTTTTCCAAAATTTTCCCTTGAGGACAAGAGCATTCTTAAAGAATGGGGGAATGTTGAGACCGTTAGAAAATCTAAAAGAATTATGGAACGGCGGTCCAGACCGCAGATTGATGGTAGCAGTTTAGTGACAAGAGGCACAATCTGGGTTCCTGAATTATAAGAAAATTGATACTGTTTTGGAAAAAGACTTTATACTATTTCATTTATTTTTATTTTAGTTATATTGTTTTATTTATGATTTAGACTATTTTCCTATTTTAAACTAATCATGTCATAGTCAGGATAGAAGATTAATTCTAGTATAAATAAAACTATATTTTTTAGGGTTGTTATCTTTTGAATGTTTTATCAATAAAATTGACCCAGTTAGGGTTCATCTTGTTTCTTTTGAATTCAGCTTTTCTCAGTTAATTACTTAGAATAGCTTGGGCTATGGTTAGGTAAATTCCGTTATCTAATTCTAAAGAATCGATCGCTCAATTTTGTGAGTGTTTTGATTATCTATCTAAGTTTGGGTACAAGTTAGGGCTTGTTGTTGGATCCTAATCAAGGTCCTTAACAGTTTCCAATTTCATTTATTTGCAATTTATTTTATTTGCAAATACTAGTTTACTACTTACTAGGCTACTATTATAGTATTATTCTTCTAAGTTTCCAATTCTCTATTTTTCTCCCAAATTTATTTTTAAATGGAAGGTGGTGAAAATGGAAGGGGTCACGACCGTGACGGTCCTAGGCATTCGATTTCGATGAAAGGTAAGGGTCAAATGGTCAATAATCTCAGTCATAACGACACCACCTATCACAATTAATAGCAACGCGGGGCCTATGCTAAAGACCTAGGCCTAAACTGTCCTACCCCCCTCTAACAATTGCAGAACCCGATCCTAATGCCACCCCATCCCCCGTCCCTAATTTGACAAGCCAGTCAGAAAATATGCCTGATATTAATACACCTCTGGATTTTGATTTTGATCCACCGGAAGCAGAAGAGAAGGACGATCTGATACAGAAGCAAAGCAAATTTGATTTCTTCGTCAAACATATGAAGAAAGTTGGGCAAGAAGATAGAACCTATGTAGCGGCTTGCAATTATTGCAAAAATGTATATAAATGGTCCAAATCTGGAGGATATGACACTTATCAGAAACATATTTTAACGAAACATCCAGAAGCAGAGACCAGATCGGGGTCACAAACACAAATTCTCAGGTACACTACTTCTAACTAACAATTATTTCGTTATACTGATGAACAAAATAAGGAAGAATTAACTAGAATGGTAGCAGTAGAACATTATCATTCAGTTTTAGTGAAAGAGTTGGTTTTATTAATTATTGCCGACAAGCATTAAACCCTGCTACATGCCGTGTTCCTAGATCCATGCTCACATTTACACTTAAAAAGATTTATGTAAAAGAAAAAAGAAAGTTATAAATTTTTTTTGAAAAATATAACAGTCGTATTTCCGTATATGCCGACATATGGAGTGACCATTGGTGATCACATTCATACTTGGGTGTCACTTTTCATTTTATGGATGATGCATGGAATATCCAAAAAAGAATTCTTGCATTTAAAGTTTTTGATGATTCATACACTGCTCAAAATATTTTTAGAATGCTTAGAATTATTTTTTCAGAGTATAAAATTAAAAACAAAATTTTTACAATTGGTTTTGATAATGCTTCTAGCAATACTGCTGCTATTCCATCTTTAATTGATTTATGCAAACTATTTGTTGGTGGTGCATTTTTTTCATCAAAGATGTGCATGCCATGTTTTAAATTTATGTGTTAAAAAAGGATTAGAAACTCTTAAACATTTTATTCTACCTATTAAACAAGCCCTTCAGTTTTTATGGAAACATTATTCTACAATGAATGCATGGTCAAGATATTGTAAACAAAATGGTAGACATGTCATTAGATTTTCTCGTCATGTTCCAACACGTTGGAATTCTACTTATAAATTGTTTGCTCAAAGTTATGAGTATAGGGATTTATTAGTTTCTTTTATTCAATTTCATGTTACTCACATTGAACTTTATCAAGCTCATTGAGATGCTTGTTACAACGTTTTCAATTTGTTAAAAGTCTTTTATACTGCTACAACAAATTCATATAGTGTTTATTATCCTATAACTCATTTATTTATTATTGAGAGTCTAAATATTGCTTGTGCATTTGCTTGTTGTGAATCTGACATAGAAATAGCGGAAACCGTTAATGCTATGAAGGAAAAATTGTTAGATTATTATTAGGAGTTGCCAGGTATTTATTTGATTGCCATGGTTTTTGATTCACGTTGTAAATTATAACATTTTTGTTATCATCTCAATGGTCATTATAGCCCCTAAGGTTTAAAAATAGAATATGATGTTGATGCATGTTATGATAGAATTAATAAATTATTGTATGCTTTATATGATGAATATCTTACAGTTTATGGATCCTCACTGAACTTAGATGTTACATGAACACAAACTGTACAGCCCCTATCATCATTCTCCGGATTTTTGAATTTAGGGTATAATCTATTATAAAAAAATAAAAAATAAAAAATAAAAAATAAAAAAAACCCAAAAATTCTAGATCTTCTTCTTCATCAAGCACCAATAAAGTATTCCGAGCTTGAATCTTATCTAAGTGCTTCTTATGAGTTTATAGAAGATACAGTAGAGAGAAAATTTGATGTATTACAATATTAGAAAGAGTATGCAAAGTACAATTCAATCATGGCTATGATAGCTAAAAATATTTGTTCAACATCAGTTTCTACAGTGGCGGTGGAACAAGAGTTCAGCACCAGGGGAAATATCCGGAATGAAAGACGTTCATGCTTGGCTCCGAAAGCACTCCAGATACAAGTTTGTGTAGATGATTGGACGAAGGCGCAATATAGACAATAAGAAATCGAACATGAGGTAACATACGATTTCTTCAAAGATGATGAACATAAAAGTGGAGCAACAAGTGCAGCGGAGCCGAAATAGAAGACGCAGATCATGTCATCACAAGTCCACGTCATTAACAAACTTGCAATAAAAGGTAAGAGAACTATGTGGCATTTGATTCCTCTAAACCCCCAAAAAGATACCTAGGCAACTTAATTATGGTAAAAATTAAGTGCAAGACTAATAACTTTACATTTTTTTTAAGTTTTATTTTAATTTAATTTTGTAATTTGTCATTTATTTATTTTATATTATTTTCAAATTTCGGGTGACCCAATTCCCAAATATCCAATGAAATGTAATTTGTAATTTGACATTTTGTTTAGTTTTATTTTAATTTAATTTTGTAATTTGTATTTTGTCATTTGTTTATTTTATTTTATTTTCGGAATTTCTGGTGACCCAATACAATCACCTAACTCCCAACCCAATGGATTTTATTTTATTTTGTAATTTGTCATTTATATATTTTATTTTATTTAAAATTACAACTTAGTAACTTAGAAGTCTATTTTTTTTTTAATTAAAAAAAAAAACAGTTTAGAACCACCGGTTCTGGTTTTACATAAACCTGGAATCAGAACTGCCGGTTCGGAACCGGAACAGGAACCAAACCGGAAACTCGCCAAATCTAGGTTGGTCTAGTGGTAAACCCCTCACACCTGCACCCACGAGGTTGCGGGTTCAAATCTTCTCCCTTTCTAAAAAAACTCCAAATTTATGTAAAAGTATAATATATATTTTTAATTTTTGAAAAAGACAAATCAGTCACCACATCATTTTGGCTTATTTTTTAGATTATTTAATATTATTGTAAAATAATAACTTTAAAGACTTAAAAGACAAAAATAAACAAAAAAATTCAGTGGTTAGATAAAGATCTTGAAATAGAGGAATGAATAAATAATTAAAGTTGTAACTTCTGAAGTACGTATAGGATAAAATCCTCAAAAAATGTGGTTTTTGTATAGTTTTCACGACATTGATATTTCATCCATAACGAGTAGGATTAGTGGATGCTCTATTTTATCCTCTATTAATATTCCTGTTACTAGCATTGAGCATTGAGATTCTGATTTGGTGGACCCCACTTTTAGACTGTTCTAACACCACTACCAGACATACATGGACCTGCCCCCCAACTGGTTCATGTAACATAGGCAGTGTATTTGTCTAAAAAATCCATTGAACTAACATTTCTATTAGTGGGGCTATATAGTTTATTGGCAAAAACAAGATACTAGGAAAAATTATCTTCTACTAAAAGCTTTTAGGGATATCCAAGTCTTTTATCTTTTCCTTTTTTTTTTTTTTAATAAAAATGTTTCAAATTATTATTAGATCTTTCATATTTTTAACTAGTACACAGCTCGAACAACGATTCCCATAGGGGGAGAGAGAGGACACCCACACAATAGGTGGGACAATGAATGAAAGTGTACATATATACACATGCATGACGGACGTTGAACTGTGGTGGCAGAGTCTTCCTATAGAGAGTCGAGCCATATTGGCAAGAGACCTAATGCAGAATTATTTATGTAAATATCTCAATACAAACATATTTTTTAAAGAGTGGTGCTATTGACACACCTCTTACCTATCTATTTATGCTCCACTTTTTTAATTATGTATTATTTTTTTTTCCTTGATCAAAATTACTTAAAGGGACATACAATTTAAGAAAAAAAATCTTCTACAAAGTAAACCTATTAAAACCCCACATTCCTTTTCAAAAAAAAAAAAAAAAACATGTTCTTTTAAACTTTTTTTTTTCCTTAATTCTTAAACCCTAAATTTTGCATCTTATACACATATAAAAATATTATGAAATAGTTGAAAGATATTAAACATATGGAAGAATCGTTCTTTATAATGATATTAAACTATCGTTGTATTGAAGCAACCCTGTTATTTTTTTTTTCTCTTCCACCATGAAATAAGAAGAAAAAAAACTCAAAATAAAATAAAATAAGAAGAAGAAAAAATAAATCATTTAATGGAGATGAGAGAAAGATATATACAGAGATCAAAGATGAGGTGTATTAAGTCTGAAAAATAAATAAATTGGATAGTTTTGGAAATAAATCAAAACAATTAATAAAAACATTTAATTTTATTTTATTAAGTCAAAAATTTTAAAAGTGGGATATATATAGATCGGTAGGGATGTGCCAATAGCACCACTCTTTTTAAATAATAAAAATAAAAAGAAAAGAAAAGAAAATTATTCATAATTCATTGCCCAACCTATTTCGCAAGTCGCAACCAGCTGACTTTGTGTCACGAAAATCTTCATCAGACTCTGTGTCATTTCATCTTCCCTCTCACAAAGGGCGGTCCCACGTCGGCACAGACACATTGACAATAACAACTTCTCCCACACATTATTATATTAAAAATCTATAAACAAATACATAAAACTATAAAAGCATTATTTTCGAGAATAAATCTTTTACTTGGCCTCAGTTCCTCCACGTGTCCCTCCACCACTCGTCATTACCTAGATTTCCAAAAAACCAAACATATCAAAACCTTTTCTAGCACTTCTCCACGTTTACTCCAAAATAATTTCACAGAACAACAGAAGCCAAAGCCACAGCTTCGCTTAATTACAAAAGCTTGTGTTATTGTTTGCTGATATGGGAATCGAATTGCATGCCGTGAAGGGGATTTCCGGCGGCTGGGGTGTCGCGGCCAAGCCCTGCGACAGCTGCAAGGCTGCCGCTGCCGCAGTCTTCTGCAGACCCGACTCTGTTTTCCTGTGTCTCAACTGCGACTCCAGGATCCACGCCGTTAACAAGCTGGTCTCCCGCCACGAGCGTGTCTGGATGTGCGAGGTCTGCGAGCAGGCACCGGCCGCTGTCACCTGCAAGGCCGACGCCGCCGCCCTCTGCGTCACCTGTGACAACGACATCCACTCTGCTAACCCTCTGGCGCGCCGCCACGAGCGGACCCCGGTCGAGCCGTTCTACGACTCGACCGACTCGATCGTCAAGTCTTCGGCTTTCAACTTCCTGTTGCCGGCCGAAAACGCCGGTTCGGAGTTCGGCGGCGCGTGTCAGCAGGATGGTGTCGAGGAGGGATCATGGCTTATGCCGAATTCGAAACTCGGCGTGGAAAACGCTCCGGATATGAAAACAGGGGAGCTTTTTTTCTCCGAAATGGATCCGCTTATCGATTTCGAGTATCAGAATTCGTTTCAAAACCATCACAGTGCGGGTATGGATAGTGTGGTACCCGTTCAGACTACTAAACCCGCCCCGATTCCGGTGAACAACAATGAAAATTGTTTCGATATCGATTTCTGCCGATCCAAGCTCTCTTCTTTCAGCTACCCAACTCAGTCCATCAGCCAAAGTGTAATTCCTCTTCTTTTTTCTTTAAAAGTTGAACTTTTCAGGAAGGGAAAGAAAAATTTGGTATAAATTTTGCAATTAAAGTGTTTTGCTTTTTCCGGGAAAAATTTATAAAGAGAAAATCGAATCCATAAATGGATAGTTCTATAAACTGATGATTGTGTTATATAACTATTTCAGGTTTCATCGTCATCGCTTGATGTTGGTGTGGTTCCAGATGGAAACTCTATGTCCGATATATCGTACCCTTTCGGCAGAAACATGACCAACGGGACCGATCCTAGCGTATCGGTCTCGGCAGCTGCTGCTGCTGCCACTGCAAACCAAGCGACCCAGCTTTGCGGTTTGGATCGCGAAGCTAGGGTTTTGCGTTACAGAGAGAAGAGAAAGAACCGCAAATTCGAGAAAACCATCCGCTACCATTCACGTAAAGCCTATGCCGAAACCCGACCCAGAATCAAAGGCCGGTTCGCCAAACGGACCGAGAACGACTCCGAAGTGGACTGCCTCTACAGCTCCGCCGCTGCGGCAGGCTACATGGCCGATGCTCAATACGGCGTCGTTCCATCCTTTTAAATAAAAAAGACTCATCGGAGGTTTCTGTTTTTTTTTTACTATGATGATCCTGTAATTCTTGCCTATAAGTTTTTAATTGTGGGACTAGAATAATCGCACGGTTGGTGTTAGTGTTGGGGATGTTTTTGATGTAAAATAGGGTATCGTGGTGGCGTCTAAGCCGTCTGATTCGCAGGAGTATGATGATGAAATGCTGAGATGTTGTATTCTCAAAGTGTCTCTCTCTCTCCCTCTCTCTCTCTCTCCCTGCTAAAAAATCTAAAAGCCCATTTACTTTTTCTAAGGGGGCTTACTGTAACTTTTTTCCAGTTCAGTAAAGTTTTCGTTCTCTCTTCAAAGTCAATTGCTCAAGTCCTATTGGTCCATTAAATTGTTTCAATTATTCTTATATTTGTTGACTACAGAGTGATGATGCACTGAAAACGTCATATTGACGTTTTTTAATATTAGAGCTGCGGTATTTCAAAAAATGAAAATAAAATTGGGGCTGTGGAGTTAACCGTGAGTGAGATTTTGAATGATACAATAACACTAGACTCTCATATATATATATATATATATAGTGATATTTAAGAGTGTTTATTTAGACTCACAATATTCTTTACTCGAATCACTACGACATCAAGTGGAATATCAAAATTATGAAGTTAATGAAAACACTACATTTGTGTATTTTTAACATCCAATATGTGGTATACCATCATGATTGTATAGATTCATATTTTCTGAACAATAATTTTCTTAGTTAATTGGGGTAGAGAGATTTAAACTCTGAAACTTAACAATTATTTTATTTTATTTTATTTTATTTTTTAACTATTACAATTAATTTAAGGTTCAGAGGATAGATAACTTGAATCTGAAAGGAATATCCGAGAAGTTCAATGGAACCAACAGGAATATTCGAAGTTCTATGGAACCAACAAGAAAAATGGGTAAGATTTGTAAATTTGAGTTAGACTTTAAATTTCAATAAAATACAGAGGTACAGTGTTCTAATGTTTTGTAATACTTTTTTCTAAATTCCACAGTACCTACATAAGTATCCGAACGTTACGACCTCTGATACAGCATGCCCAGTGCAAAAAATCAGACTCTAGGAGATGGAGCACCAAAGAATCACAACCTCTGATAAGACACACCCAACAAAAAAAAAAAAAAGACTCTAGGAGATGGGGCATTGAAGTATCCGAAGGTTACAACCTCTGATACAGTGCATGCATAATGCGAAAAATCAGATTTTAGGAGATGGAGCACTAAAGTATCTGAAGGTTACGACCTCTGATATAGCACACCTAATATGAAAAATTAGACTTCAGGAAATGGAGCACCAAAGCATTCGAAAGTTCTACGGAACCAAAAAGAATCTCTGAAGGGACAAAGTCTCTAAAAATTTCTACGGAACCAAATTATCTTCGAAATGAATCTAAAAGGCAAAAAGTTATACGGAGCCAAATTACCTCCGAAAGGAACCTCCAAAGGGTCCCCAAAAGTTCTACAGAACCAAACTACCCTCGAGTAATAATCGAAGCACCCATGTTAAACACCGAGTCAAATTTACCCAATATAATATACAACTGGTCAAGTCCCCAACCCCATCACGAAAAACTTCTGGAATTGAGAACTTGTGGGACAATTGTTGGTAGAGCACATTCGAAATACGTAATCGATGGAAAACCACATTCGAAATACGTAATCAATGGACAACCACATTCAGAATACATTATCGATGGATTACACTTGTCACTAAATTAACACATGTCACTAAAATTAGAGCTGTGGAGTTAACCGTGAGTAGCAATGGCAACATGGTGGGTCGAGGTCAGGGAATACTTTTCCATCCCCATCCCCGCCCCCCAAAACTGTCCCGGTCCCCATCCCCGCATTAAGAGAAACGGGGCCAGGGGCGGGGATTCCCTGTTAGAGAGGCCTTCCCCACACCTGCCCCATTCCCCGTCTAATATAACTATACATTTTAAGATTACAACTTAAAAAAAAGAAAACAATAGAAATTTATATTTAGTCCAAAATCAAAGATTTTATAAAAAAAATAAACTTCTAAAGTTTAGATAAAAAAAATTATTTATATTAAAAAATTAATGTTGAATGAATTTTTTTTTCTTTTCGAAATAATCAATTTTATTCAACAACTAACAGGCCACAACAACAAGAGCAACAACAGCGTGAAACACACCAGGAAGCAAAACAAGCAAGAAAGCAAAAACAGAAAGAGGCCAATGTTAAATGATTTTAAAATTTTGAATATTATATATTATATTGTAAATATATATATATGTATAATATATATACGAAAATTTTCATATGAGAATGCCCTGATAGAATTATATAAGGACATTGAATATGAGTCACTCATTTTACATACTTTGACTTAGTATGTATGCATTTGTCAAATCACTTTTATAAATGAGTGGTTCACATTTAATATCCTGATAAAGTTATATAAGGATGCTATGATAGGAACGAGATCATATATATATATATACATCCGGGCGGAGATAGGGTAGGGAGTGCTTCACCCGTCCCCGCCCCACTTCACCTTTGGGGACAAGATTTTGTCCCTATCCCCGTCCTCATCCCCGAATATTATCCCCCATCCTCGCCCCATTCAGGGTGGGGCCCCATCGGGCTCTAGGCCCACGGGGAATATTGTCATCTCTAACCGTGAGTGAGATTTTGAATGATACAATAACACTAGATTTATGAATTTACATATATATAGTTTTTCTATTGTCAGTTCGTCCTGATATAAAATATATCAAGACAAAGAATGTTGACCACAGATTATGGAGAAGTTTTGACAAGTGCATACATTTTAAGTCAAAATATGTAAATCTAATTGTCCACATTCCTCGTCTTGATATAATTTATATCACGACGAACTGAAAATAGAAAAATTGTATATATATATATATATAGATATTTAAGAGTGTTTATTTAGACTCAAAATATTCTTTACTCCAATCACTACGACATCAAGTGGTATATCAAAATTATGAAGTTAATGAAAACATTATATTTGTATATTTTTAACTTCCAATATGTGGTATACCATCATATCCGTAGAGATTCATATTTTCTGAACAATAATTTTCTTAGTTAATTTGGGGAGAGAGATTTAAACTCTGAAACTTAACGATTATTTTATTTTATTTTATTTTATTTTTTAACTATTACAATTAATTTAAGATTCAGAGGATAGATAACTTGAATCTGAAAAGAATACCCAAAAAGTTCTATGGAACCAACATGAATATCTGAAGTTATACGGAACCAACAAGAAAAATGGGTAAGATTTGTAAATCTGAGTTAGATTTTAAATTTCAATAAAATACGGAGGTAAAGTGTTCTAATGTTTTGTAATACTTTTTTCTAAATTCTACGGTACCTGCATAAGTATCTGAACGTTACAACCTTTGATACAACACGCCCATTGCAAAAAATCAGACTCCAGGAGATGGAGCATTGAAGTATCCAAAGGATACGACCTCTGATACAGCATGCCCAGTGCAACAAATCAAACTCCAGGAGATGGGGCATCGAAGTATCTGAAGGTTACAACCTTTGATACAACATGCTTGGTGTAAAAAATTAGACTCTAGGAGATGGAGCACTGAAGTATCCGAAGGTTACGACTTCTGATACAATGTATGCATAGTGCAAAAAATTAGACTTCAGGAGATGGAGCACCAAAGTATCTGAAGGTTACGACCTCTGACATAGCATGCCCAATATGAAAAATTAGACTGCAGGAAATGGAGCACCAAAGCATCCAAAAGTTCTACAGAACCAAAAGGAATCTCTGAAGGGACAAAGTCTCCAAAAAGTTATATGGAACCAAATTATCTCCGAAATGAATCTAAAAAGCAAAAAGTTCTACAGAGCCAAATTATCTCTGAAAGGAACCTTCAAAGGGTCCCTAAAAGTTCTACAGTTACCCTCGAGTAATAATCGAAGCGCCCCTGTTAAACACCGTGTCAAATTTATCCGATATAATATACAACTGGTCAAGTCCCCAACTCCATAACGAAAAACTTCTAGAATTGAGAACTTGAGGGACAATTGTTGGTACTAAATTTGACCATATTTGGAATATGTAATTGGTGGATAACCACATTTGAAATACGTAATCAGTGGACAACCACATTCGGTATACATTATCGATGGATTACACATGTCACTAAATTAACACTAATGACACACATGTCATTTAAAGACCATGCATAAAACAAATGGCATCAATGAAATGCATGATAAACGCATGGAACATACACAATATAAATACACATGTCATGGAAAGATATTGCATGGTGACATGTGTTCTAACAACTCATCATAACATCACACTATAAGAACCCCTCTCAGTTGAAATTACAAAAGGGCGGATATGGGACATTCGAACAATCGAACCGAAATTCCACAAAAATTATACAAACGCATTCGAAAGTGCCTCCTTTTAGCCTAACATTGACGCTAGAAGGAGGGGTTTGAAATCCATACTTTCGCGAAAGAGGAGTCAAGCTCAAGAAATGGTATCATCGACAACTTTTTATTCATTTTATTTTTGAATTGATATAATTGAGACTTCCGTATTCCAAAGTTCTACGTAACCAAATTACTTCCAAAAGGAATATCCGAAAAGTTCTATGGAACCAAAGGAATATTCTAATGGTTCTACGAAACCAATAAGAAAAATCGGTAAGAGCTGTAAATTTGAGTTAGATTTTAAATTTCAATGAAATACGGAGGTACAGTGTTCTAATGTTTTGTAATACTTTTTTTTAAATTCTACGGTATCTACGTAAGGATCCAAAGGATACGACCTCTGATAGAGTACGCCTAGTCTAAAAAATTAGACTAAATGAGATGGAGCACCGAAGTATCCAAAGGTTACGAACTCTGATATAGCATGCCGAGTGCAAAAAATCAGACTCTAGGAGATGGAGCCCGAAGTATCTGAATGTTAAGACCTCTTATACAACATGCCCAGTGTAAAAAATCAGACTCTAGGAGATGGAGCATTGACGTGTACGACTTCTGATACAGCACGCCCAATGCAAAAAAGTTAGACTTCAGGAGATGGAGCACTGAAGTATCAGAAGGTTAAAACCTTTGATATAACATGCACAGTGTGAAAAATCAGATTCCAGGAGATGGAGCACCGAAGTATCGAAGATTATGACCTTTAATACAGCACGCCCAGTGCGAAAAATTAGACTCCAAGAAATGGAGCACCAAAGCATCCAAAAGTTCTATGGAACCAAAAGGAAACTTTAAAGGGATAAAGTCTCTAAAAAGTTATTCAACAATCAAATTACCTGCGAAAGGAATCTAAAAAGGATGAAATCCCCAAAAAGTTATATGGAACCAAATTACCTTTGAAAGGAATCTTTGAAGGGTCCCTAAAAGTTCTACAGAACCAAACTACCCTGCGCCGCTGTTAAACACCAAGTCACATTTACCCGATATAATAAACAATTAGTCAAGTCCCCAACTCCATCACGAAAAACTTCTGGAATTAAGAACTTGAGGGACAATTGTTGGTACTAAATTTGATCACATTCGGAATACGTAAACGGTGGATAACCGTATTCGGAATACATAATCGGTGGACAATCACATTCGGAATACATTATCGATGGAGTACACATGTCATGACACACATGTCACTAAATTAACACAACTGACACACATGTCATTTAAAGAGCATACATGAAACAAATGGCATCAAATGAAATGCATGACAACCACATGGAACATACACAATACACATGTCATGGGAAAGAGAATGCATGGTGACATGTGTTCTACTAACTCATCACAACATCACACTATAAAAACCCCTCTCAGTTGAAATTACAAAAGGGCGGATATGGGACATTTGAACAATCGGACGGAGATTCCACAAAATTTATACAAATGCATTCGGAAGTGCCTCATTTTAGCCCAACATTGGTGCTAGAAGGAGGGGGTTGAAATCCATACTTTCGCAGAAGATGAGTCAAGCTCTAGAAATGGTATCATCGACAACTTTCTATTCTTTTTATTATTGAATTGATATAATTGAGACTTTTGTGTTCCAAAGTTCTACGGAACCAAATTACTTCTGAAAGGAATATTCGAAAAGTTCTATGGAACCAACAGGAATATTCAAACAATTCTACGGAACCAACATGAAAAATGGGTAAGATTTGTAAATTTGAGTTAGATTTTAAATTTCAATGAAATACGAAGGTACAGTGTTCTAATGTTTAGTAATACTTTTTTTAAAAAAAAATTCTGTTGTATCTATATAAGTATCCGAAGGATACGACCTCTGATGCAGCACGCCCAGTGCAAAAAATTAGACTCCATGAGATGGAGCACTGAAGTATTTAAAGAGTACTGAAGTATTTAAAGGTTACGACCTTTGGTACAGCATGCCCAGTGTAAAAATTAGGCTCCAGAAGATGGAGCACCGAAGTATCTAAATGTTAAGACCTCTGATAAAACACGCCCAGTACAAAAAATCAGACTCCAGGAGATCGAGCACCGAAGTATCTGAATGTTAAGACCTCTGATACATCACTCCCAGTGCGAAAAATTAGACTCCAGGAAATGGAGCACCAAAGCATCCGAAAGTTCTACAGAACCAAAAGGAATCTCTGAAGGGACAAAGTTTCCAAAAAGTTCTACGGAACCAAATTACCTCTGAAAGGAATCTAAAAGGAACAAAGTTCCTAAAAAGTTCTATGGAACCAAATTACCTTCGAAGGGTCCCCAAAAGTTCTACAGAACCAAACTACCCTCGAGTAATAATCGAAGCGCCGTTGTTAAACACAGAGTCAAATTTACCCGATATAATATACAATTGGTCAAGTCCCCAACTCCATCACGAAAAACTTTCGGAATTGCGAACTTGAGGGTCAATTTTGGTATTAAATTTGATCACATTCAGAATATGTAATCGGTGAATAACCACATTCGGAATATGTAATCGACGGACAACCACATTCGGAATACATTATCGGTGGATTACACATGTCATGAAATACATGTCATGACACACATGTCACTAAATTAACACAAATGACACACATGCCATTTAAAGAGCATGCATGAAACAAATGGCATAAAATGAAATGCATGATGACCACATGGAACATGCACAATACACATGACATGGAAAGAGAATGCACGGTGACAAGTGTTCTACCAACTCATCACAACATCACACTATAAAAAACCCCTCTCAGCTAGCTGATATTATAAAAGGGCAGATATGGGACATTCGAACAATCGGACGGAGATTCCACAAAATTTATACAAATGCATTTGGAAGTGCCTATTTTTTGTCCCAACAATATATATATATATATATATATATATATATATCAATCGTTAGTGTATGTCTTGGGGTTTTAGTTTGGGGATTTTGATTTGCTTTTACTTTATTTTAGAAAATTCGGTGGGGTTCATACTCAAAATATTGTATATTTCAGTAATTTTTTTATTTTTAAAATATTATAATAATTCGGAATTTGGAAAGCAAGGAGAGGCTCGAACCCACAACCTTGTGGTGTACGTGTGAGGGGCATGCCTATAGGCAGATGGAAGAGAGGGTTGCCCCGAATTATAGCCCAAGCAGCCCTCCAGAAAAAAAAATCAATATGTAAATGGTTAATTATGTAAATATCCCCTAAGGTTTGACAAAACAGTATTACATAAATGTGACATTTGTCTAAATTTTATGAAATGTAAATATTTTGTTATTCAAAATAAGCTGTAAAAATACAGTACATAATGTTATGGTTTTAAACATTATAGAATTAAGTTATTTGCAAGTTAAAATTTTTGAACTACAAGTGTAAATAATTATTTATGCATAAACTTTATAATGTATTTCATATTCTTGAGAAGTCCGTTATTGAATTAGTGTTATCTTATTATTAAAAAAATAAATAAATACTTTCATCAAGAATTATATAAAAGGTTCTTTTATTCTTAATCAGTGGCTCGCATGTGTTGCACTAACTTTATTATGTCGGTGTGCAATGAGGAAGAAAATCATAAATTTAGTGTCATTTTTTTTTAAGTATTACACTATTACATAAATTCAGGGTTTTTTTTTTTGGAAGAGAGAAAACTCGAACCCGCAACCTCATGGTATAGGTGTGAGGGGTTTACCACCAAACTTACTTTATATCGTCAATTTAGTATGAGAGTTTGTGAGCTATTAATTGAACATATTATAATATATTGACAGAACAAAAGTATATAAATCCAACTATTGATAGTTAAGGAGTTGACTTTATAATGTTTGTATGTAGGGAGGAAAAAAAAAGACTATTTGTATACATATAAATTAGACTGGGCTACAAATATTTCCTGGGTTCACCTCTGAGCATACCATTGGGCCACCTCAACTTATCTTATTTTATATTTCGGTTGATGATGAATTGTGTTTTGGCTTAATATGCCAATTTTTCATTGTTAATACATGAAATCAATGTTTTTTTTTTTTTTTTTTTTTTTTTTTGATAGCTCTCCTGAGCAGAAAGAAGGACCAAGCCCAGACGCAACTGGGAAACAACAACCAAACCAGAAAACAACAAGAAAGGTAAAAAGACAAAGCAAAAAAATTAATCCAGGCAACCATAAGAGAAGATACTGGGCATCCTGCAAGGAAGACCCTCTTTCTAGGCTTGATCAAAACCACCGAGAAGCGCCTGCCTCACTAGCTTCGCAGTCTCCTTATTAGTCCTTTTCTTGCCAAGAGAAACCGAGGTAATGCCAAAATTCTCCAGAAGGCTAACAATATCGCAGATTACACTATCACCACTAAAGCTAGAATGAGATCTGCTATTGATCATATTCACAACTTTGCCGACATCCGATTCAACATAGCAAGGAAGGAGGCCAATCGAGTTACCCATCATTAGCCCTTTGAGGATAGCAACTGAATTAGCCGATAAGAACTCTAAACCCGAGTTAAGAAACAGGCTGCAAGAGAGAATAAAGAGGCCATTTTTGTTCCTGATCACAATACCAAAACTTGTTTTCCTATTTCTCATATTAGAGATAGCTAGACAATTTATCTTGAGAGAGCCAAAATTAGGAGGGGACCAAAGAGAGGTTAGCCTAGCAGGGGAACCAATAGCAGGATTCCTAGCATTACTTTTGATGTAGCTGCTCAAAATGTTTTTACTCCAATCCACAGTGAATTTGAAATCCACCCTATTAGAATTAAAGAGTAAGGAATTTCTAGTGTACCAAATCCTCCATAAAATGACACAGAGCAGCCCAAAAACATCAGAACTTAAATTCCTGAAAGAATCAAAAATAAAGTCCATAAAGGCAGTGTAAGAACTTGAAATAACTTGATAATGCTCCTCCCAATCCCTGCGAACATGGCACAATTTCCTACAATTCCAAAGAGCATGTAGTGTTGTCTCATTATCCGAATTGCACCTCGGACAGTTCTCATCCAGCTGGATACCTCTTCTGGCCAGATTAACTCTAGTCGGGATCCAATTATGCCAGGCTTTCCATATGAATTGTCCCAAAACATGTAAAAAGAAAGATGCAACAATACAAGATTAATTACTATGAAGTAAACAACAACATATATATGCGTGAAATAATTGTTGAATTCAGCCAACAGTGCGTAGCTCAGCTAGTAGATGGACAAACTTGGGGATTGGGTAAATGACTCCTAGGTTAGCCGTTCGAATCCTACTAATGACAAAAGCTTTCAAAAAAATACCTGGTCCCGGATTAATAGATATTATCAACAAAAAAAAAAAATTGTTGAATTCAAATGATTAAATAATGATTTATGCGAAAAAAAAAAACCAAAATATATAGCCGTGTACATCATATTTTGCATGCTAGTTCTGATGATATATATAACTTGCATCAACATTTATGCTTTAAAAATTCTACATCCAATTATTGAAAGGATAAAATAAGCTAGTTATGGGCTAATCATCTTTTCTACTTGTGAAGCTTGATGATGTCATAAACTTTTTATAAAAAAACATTGGCTGAAAATGTCTTTAAATGAATGAAAAACTGAGAAAAGATAATGAAATTAGAAGGAAAAAGGCATACGGGCAATTTACCCACTATTTTATACCCAATTTGTTTTACTATTTTGCAACGTTGATGCCATACATGATCCAACTTCTTTTATTTCTGGGCATTATTGAACTATCAACTGTCGTCATTAGATTCTTTACTATTTGTTTTTATTAAAATATATAGGAAGTAAAAATGTAAAATCAAATTATATTAAAGTCATTTTGAACTTTATATATTTAGATAATTTTGTAATTCTATCATGTTTTAAAGGGAAAAAGTACTTTTAATGCTTAATAGTTAATACATCAGCTAGGGGCAAAACAGACTTTATGTATTTCTGTGACGAGTGGTGCTATTGGCACACCTTCTACTGGTCTATTTATGTTCCACTTTTTGAATTATTAAGTTTTTTTTATTTTTCATTTATCAAAATTACTAAACGAGACATACAATTTAAGAAAAAAAAAAATTTATAAAATAAATCTAATAAAACCCAATATTCCTTTTCAAATTTACACAAATTTACCAATAAACATCATAAATTTAAAAAACTTAAAACAAAAGGTTTCAAAAAAGGTTAAGGAGAAATCACTAACAGCTGCAACACTTTCTAAACATAAAAAGTGTACAATTCAACATTACACATCTAAAACCAAACCCATTAAAACACAACCAAACTAATCACAAAATCCAACAAAGAGAGAAAGAGATACCTTCACACTGCCATTACAAGCCCAAGGTGTCTCCAAATTGGTGATTGAATCCTCCTCCTAACAAATGTGACACTCTCCTACTTGAATCAACGACTTATCCTCTCCCAAATCATCTGCATTTTCCACAGAACTTGAAGGCCCCGCCTCCTTTTCCACAATTGAGCTTAGATTATCCTCCTCTTGTACGGATTCTGGCGAGCTCATCAACCGGTCAACGAACAACACCACATGATCACCCATTTTAATTTTAATATTAATTTTTTGTTCCTTTAACGATCCACTACACCCCAAAAAAAAAAAAAGAGGTCTGAGAAAGATAGAGATAATTGGGGTTTATTAAGTTTGAAAAATAAGTAAAAAGGGTAGTTTTGGAAATAAATAAAATAAATTAATAAAATCATTTAACTTTATTTAATTAAATCAAATTTTTTTTAAAAAGGCATAAATAAATCATTTGAGGGTGTGCCAATAACACCACTCTTCTGTGATGCATGGTGTTAAAATTCCAATTGGATGGGCCTAATTGATGTATTTTGAAAAATATAGGAATCAAACAAACTAAAAAAAAGAAAAATAGGTAAGAAAGTGATATTTTTAAATAAATTAGGGACCAAATCGAGGATCACCACAATTTAAATTATTAACTAAACAGTTGAAGCAATCTAAAAGACTACATGGAATTCACATGATTTCTATTAATAGAAAGGAAAGGAGGCAATCATTCAATCAATCAGATGGAGAACCTACAAGAAGAAACGTTTCCGGGTTTGTTCTGGAAGTTTCTTTGAATTTTTATATTTTGGAGGAGTTTTCATATTTATGTCAACTTGTCGTTCCAAGAATGCAATGTACCAATTTGACCAGAATCATCCTTTCCTTGCCTTTTGAGCTTCTAAAGAGGGGAGCTGTCATTTTTCTATTTTCAAAATATTGGTCACAGCTTTTCAAAAATAAAAAATTATGTCACTTTAGATCTCTCTAGTTCTTTTAACAGGACCAAATCCAACAAGATTCCATCACAATAGATCCAAGTTCATATTTTTTTGAATTGTGATTCATGGATTCTATTCTATAACTAGTGCAACAAAATTTATTGTTAATGATTGATATGCCCTATCATTAGTTGAACATATAGATATTTTTGGAAAGCTAAGATTAGTTGAATATTAAATTATATATTTCAGTCATAATAATAACAAGGGGTTTTATCATTTTGGTCCCTATGTTATTGTGAATTAGGACTTTTTTAACTGTTTTTTATTTTTTCACTCGTGTGGTCCCTATATTTTTTAAAACCCATTAATTTGGTTATTCAGTTAGACAACCGTTAGTCAAATTTAACGGTTCTAAGGGTATTTTTATCTTTAAACATGTAATATTCCACATGTAAACAAATAATTATAAACCGCAAAATAAAATTCATTTAATTAATTTTAATATTTAACTACAAATATAATTTTAATTTTTTTTAATAATCAAATTAAAAAATGGAGAATCGTTGTTTTAGATGATGATAGGGTTCATCGAGTTTTGGGTCTTCATTAAAAAAAAGAAAAGAGTTTTGGGTCTTTATTGAATCGCTGGTTCTCAATCCATCAGAGGATCGCCAAGTTTTAGGTCTTCATGGCAGATCCATCCTTGGATCTGCGATTTTGGATTTGGGGTTGGATCTCTCTCTCTCTCTCTCTCTCTCTCTCTCTCTCTCTCTCTCTCGATCTTGATCTCATCATACTGGTTTTTGAATCGGGTTTGGAGTTTGATTTTGTTTTAATTTGTTTATATTCATTTTTTTTTTTAAATATGGTTGAGAGGAGAAAAAAAATGTTTGGGTGTTAGTGTGATGGTGATGATGGTGGTTCGAACATAGGTTATGGGTTTGGGGTGATGATGTAGGACAATTGGCGTTGAAGTTTAAAGAAGAGATGGACCGAAAACTGGCTAAAAGAGCTGTTTCGAAGAAACGGGCATAACTTTTAGTTCCGTTGTCAGATTTCCTATTATAATATGTTTTCGGAAAGGGTTTTCAGTGCTCAATACCATGGCAACCTGGGTTTCCCTGGTTGACGTCATTTACTCCCTCATCAGAGCTGTTTAAGTTAGGTTGTCGGGCGACCGAAGATTTTAGTGTTTTTTCTGTTTTCCATTTTTAGTTGACTTTTGTTTAGTATGAGGATATTTTAGTCTTTTTTCTTATTTTAGGGTTTCCAGAGCCTATTTAAGACTCTTTGTTATCAGTTTCAAATTTTTTGAATAATATTATCTTTTGGTTTCGATTTATTTTGCTGGTGGATTCCAGTTTTGTATAATTTAGGGCTTACATTGGTAAACCCTAAAACTTCCGTCCTGCGTCAGGTGATAATGGTGGAGATAAACTTAGTTTGAGTGATGGTCGATTCATGGGGTTATGGTGGTTTGGATTGTTTTTAGGATGGCTGCCAGTGACGCGAGAGAGAGAGAGAGAGAGAGAGAGAGAGAGAGAGAGAGAGAGAGATGATAATGGTGATTTGGTGATGATGATGGATGGTGGATTGAGGGAGATGATCTGGGTTTGGTGACGATGATGCATGATTGTGGTTTGGGGTTAATGATTCTGGGTTTAGGGTTGATGATTCAATCGGTGGAGATTCAGATTAGATCTCAACCGTCCATCTTTCATGATAGACGATGGAGATCTAATTTGGATCTCCACCCCATCAATTTTTTTTTTCTTTCTTCTAGGTTTATTGTAATTTTTTTTTTTTTTTTTTTAAAGTTTACTCTCTACCATACACCTTAGAAATGGATGGTGGAGATCCCATTTTTTATTTTGCAATTTTCTTATTTTCTTTTTAAAACAATTAGATTGAATGTTAAATTATTTTAAAATTTACTTTTTTATTTCTCTATTTGTTTCATTTTCTTTATAAAAAAATTCAGGATTTTATTTTTATTTAACCATTATTTTAATTTTGAATTTTTATTTTTAAAATTTGATCAAATTTTTATTGGATTACAAACCAGGTTAACTATAAAATTTTACAAGGTTAGAAGGTAAAATCTTACATTTAAACCTTTTAATTTAAGTGAAGGGTAAGTCAATTTGCATTTTCTGTAACCTTTGACTATTAAATTTGTGGTAAGAGGGACTAAATTGATGTGTTTTTGAAAATATAGGGACCATACTAGCGAAAAATAGAAAGACAGTTAAAAAATTCATAACTCGTGATAACATAGGAACCAAAATAATAAAATTCCTAATAACAATTATCAAATCAGTGTCGATGATATCAATTTCTTTTTTAGTGAAATGAACTTCTAAAAGAAAGAAAGAAAGAAAGAAAGAAAGACAAATAAAAAAAAAAAAAAAACTTATTAAATGAAAGTTTAGATTTTTTTTTCAAAGTCTAAAAGTTGATATCTGCATGAAATTTTTTTATTATTATTTTTTATATAATTTTTAAAAAAACTAGCATCAACCACGTCAAGGGTATGTCGGGATTAGTCCAGATTAAATACTATGGACATGACCCGAAAATTTATTCTCACAAGTCACAACATTCGGAAGAAAACCAACCACAAGCATTTCAACCCCCACCACAAACATAGAAAGAGATGAATATACAACTTGTAAGTTAATATGCCTCGAACTTATGAAAATAAAAACTCCAAGAAGCATAATTAAAAGTCTAAAACCGAAAAAAGTAAGACTTCAATTTAAATTGGTCTATGAAAAGAAATTTCAGTTATATGCTCGTTGATGGTAAAATTTGGTTGGTTTAAAATTTAACCGGTAAATGTGACATATTGACAGGTAAAAAACAAATCAACATAACACGTGAAATGGTCAACAATCAATATTAAATGAAAAGTATTCAATTTAACTAAAAAAATTATGTCTGGATCAAGTTCTCGGCATAGGTTCTCGACGAACCACGAGGGTGCTCGATGCAGGTTCTTCGTAAACCGTGAGGGTTCTTGGCTGAAGATACTCTTTGCGGAAGATTCTCTCGGTTGAAGATTCTCACAGCTAACGACTCTGGACTAAACGCTCTCAGCTAAAAGCTTTCAATTGAAAATGATAATGTTTCTTCTTTGGTAAGATTCCTTACTAGTGGAAAACAGTGTTAAAATTCTCTCTCGTACAAGTCCTTCTTCGCAAGATAAAAGAGGGTGAAGGTGACATCGACGAGGTAGTAGGCAACCACACCCCAAAGTCCAAGTCAGTAAAAAATATTATATGATCGGGATCTCTTAAATTTTGATTGAGTTGTAAAAATATTAAAGTATCGCAAAGAGAATGTAAAGTTATCATAAAACTAATAATTTCTAGCTTTGAATGTACGTGGGAGCTATTGTTAGGATATAGTTGCTAGTTTCAATTTTCTTTATTGACGTGGCCTTGATGAATTTTGTTTCGAAAGTAGCATATGCGAAGAAAAAGATAATTTTTATTTACCATAATATTTGGGTATAACAATACTGAAAATCTTTTTTGACCTTTGTTATGATAGACATAGATTTGTTAGGATTTGACTTGTATTCCATGTGAACCAAACGTATTCAACTGATGCGAAAATGGTCCAAACGGATTCAGATGATTGAGATTCATATGATGTTGGAAAGAAGAGTCCAAGACAAAGCCAACAATGAAAACAACATCGAAATCTGAGCCCGAAGGCACCGGGATTCACCGTCGAAAGATTGCTACGCAACACTAGTGTACTACTGCGTGCCGAAGGTGTTGGGGCTCGTTAGGACACATGAGGCATGTTTTATGGTTCCGAGAAGGTGCGTGGAACTCCTAAAAGACATGGGAAAACTGTTAAAGGAAATAATTCAAATACTCACAATCATGGAATTATTTCATCAATTAATTTTGAATTATTTCCAAAACAAGTTGATTGCAAAGATCATAGGATTACACCGCAAAAGATCATGGGATTACACCAAAGTCAATAGCAGATTTTGTATAGTTGACACATTCAATCTTTCTTTATTTGTCTTGACAGATTGCGTTTGATTGCCTGAGAATATAGGAATTGTATTGTTTATATACGTGTATCAATTAATCAATGAAAGCAGAGCCTTCATTACCAAATTATTTAAATATTTGCACGGTATCAAAGCTATAACCTTTAAGCCAGAAAAACTTTTTGATCCTTGCCTTAGGTACAACAGAAACAATGTCAACCTCTTCCTCCTCTTCAAACATAAACACAACCAATTATTCAATTATTCCACCAATGTTTTAGCTTGATCTCTGTCAAGCTAAACACAACCAATTACCTATTATGGCGTTCCTTGATTGTGTCTCTAGTCTGTAGCCTGGGTGTTTATCACCATCTCATAAGTGATAACAAAACAACTGAAAAAATGAAAAAGGCATCAAAGTTGCCAACCTGCCTTATGAGTCATGGACGACGAATGCTGTCTGCTCATTTCATGGCTTTTCGGGACCATGAAAGAAGATACACAAAGCTTGATCTTTGGCTCTAAAATAGTGTGAAATAGGCTAAAGTTTGTCCCTCAAGATAGCTTATATCCCAACACATATACCATATATACATAATAAACAATAGAAACATATGTTCAATAAGGCATTGTCTATTAGAATAATACTAAAACTAACAACAAAGAATACTTGTATTTCTAAAAATGTCCAATATGTTACAAGTAACAATCAATAAATAACTATACATAAATAGATCAATATACAATAATACTAAAACTAACAACAAAGAATACTTGTATTTCTAAAAATGTCCAATATGTTACAAGTAACAATCAATATATAACTATACATAAATAGATCAATATACAAAAGAATTATATATATACAACTTTGATCAATAGATATGCTTACATCTCACACTTAATAAAATCTTGTTTACAAATATATCATGAGTGAAGATTATGAAACAAGATTAAAACATACACATACATAGATATGAAAGATAGAGATAGGAAGAATTAATACAAGAGATTTTTTAACGTGGTAAAACCTCTAAGGAGGAAATATTCACAGGTTGAACTACAACCATTAGGTACTATATATATTGGATGATAGATTAGAAATTTCTCAAAAGTGACCAACCCTTTTGGTAGATTAGAAATTCCTCAAAAATGTGGAACCACTTTCTATCGGAGTCTATGTCTACACAACATCGTCGAAAGATTAGAATTTCTTCAAGAGTGAATACACATCCCATGCAACATTCTCTATTGGAGTCTATGTCTATTCAACATCCTGGGCCTACCAATGTCATAGCCAACTCCATATCTAAGGCACTCATGCCTCTAGAGAGCCTCTCATGCATAGTTATCCGGGCCTTTCTGATCCTGGCCATGACTTCTTACTTGGTTATCCGGATCTCTTGTCCTAACCAAGACTTCCTTGCTTGACTATCTGGATCACTTGTCCTAGTCAAGACTTCATGTTTGGTTATATGGATCTCTTGTCCTAACCAAGACTTCATGCTTTTTACAAGGACTTTCTAAGTGTGATCAATGAATGCAAATGATGCAAACAAGCACTTCAACATAGAACATTTGATCAATACATTTTATGGAAACTAGACTTAGTCATGTGAGCACACAAGTTAAAAATAGTCTAGTTACAAAACATGAATTGAAACCTAGAGCATGTGAAGCACCTAACACATGTGATTCCTAGTTTCATTCATAAAGCTAACACTTGAATAAATCATATACATGAAGTACATATTTAAGATATTAGAAATATACACAAAAATGTTAGAATTACAAAATATGATCAATGAATATTCTAGCAAGTATTTAGAGAATATATATAATAATCAATTAAATTATAGTTAGCTCTAAGTACAAAATCAAATGTGCTAATCCTAGATTTGTTCAATTAAAGGATCCAAGCATATGCTAAGGTTTTTAATCATAGAATGAGTCAATCAAGACACAAATAACTCTAGATGTCAAGCTAATCACAATACAACATTCAAACATGTGAAAAACTAGAATCTTAGAAAACTAGTTCACATTAATTAGTCTCTAATTTGACTAGATTAACTTTGATTTGAAGATATGCTTCTCAATAGCTTTCATCATACATACACATACATATAGAAGAAGAAAACCCAAGGTAATTGAAGATTTAAAAAGTTGAAAACTCAAAGATTGGTTCAATACCTTGAAATCCTGAGCTGGATCGATTTTGAGGGTAGAACCACCACAAAACCCAATCAAACAGATGAAAACTCTTTTGGAGAAGGTAGGAGACTTGATTATGAAGATTTTCCAACTTGAATCACTCAATTCGGAGTTCGAATGAGAAAGTTATGGTGTTTGGAAGATGAGAAAATTGGAGAGAAAATTTTGTTTTATGTTGTTCAAGTGTTTCTTCAATTTATGAAAATGAGAGGGAAATGAGAGCTTTTAAAAGAAAATGAGGGAGAGGATTTCGTGGCCAACAGAGGGCTGCCACACTCCAGTGGAGGCATGTGAGCTTCACGGGGGCAGAGAGGTGGTCTTCCCGTGAGGCTCATGCCCCTTCACGGGAAGAGCCCTTAAATGGCCAAAGGCTATCGACCGCCTCCCTCGCGTTCCTCTTGCATTCTTTAGCCGTATTCCGGTCTCCAAACTTCGAATTCGAATCCGTCTTCGGATTACGAACTGTGACTCCCTCATGCATAAGGATGACTATGAAACTTTGACAAAAGGTTGTGAATTCTACTTGATACATGATGACGAAGACAACACATTGTAAGAGAACATAAGGTGACGTAGCTACTTAGTTTGGACTCGAAAACTAATGAATGAGTAACTGAAATAACTAGAACTTAATAAGGAATCCTATGAGAACATATTCAAGTCCAAAACAATAATAATAATAAAAACAAATAAACACAAAGTCATTCAAGTATGCCATTTCCTAGAGATAGTTATAGAACATGTAATTTCACAATGTTTATTAAATTAAATCTAATGTATGTGCATACTTCAACAAGTGTTTAAATGTGTTCTACCAGTTGAGCACAACCATGCAGGGACACATATGAATGCAATGTGTGTGTGTGTCTAAGCCTTGTAAGAGGAATGATGTCAAATATACTTTTGATGAGCAATGTGTCATATTCCTCTTTGAAGACACCATCTTACATGAAAAATTGCCCAATCTTCCTTGAAGCTAGAATCATCATCAATCTAAGACAACTAATCAATACAAGTGAAACATTGTTTTGATATGGAATTTATGCCAACACAAACTAAAAACCTAATAATCTCCCCCTTTGACAAATTCCATGTCAAAACCCCTATACATATACTAAAACAATTACAAAGAAAATTGGTCACAATGAGTTACAATGAGTTACACATTTCTAGACAAATTTTCAACAAGAAGTCTTGAACTTCATCTTGGTCTTCTCTTGATATCACCTAAAATCAACTTGAAAGCACAAGAATATCCAAGAGACAACACATATGGCAATATACATTCTTTGGTAAGAAAATAAAACATTAAAGTTCAAATGGATTAGATTCCCCTTAATACATGCTATCCAACAAAATATTCTAGCCAAGATCAACAAAAAATATTACATGCCATAAAGGTCAAGCTTGATACCAAATACAACCTAAAAAAAAAAAAAGACTAAACAAGCTAGAAAGTATCATATTTCTCCCCCTTTTTGACATGATATGAAGCCAAAGGAAAGAAGAAGAAAATATACCTCAAAATCATTTTCTAGCTACTTGTGCCACCAAGGAATGTTGTGCGGTTTGATGATCTCACATAATGCTTTGAAGTAGTTGCCTTACTTTCCAATTCTTTGATCTTCACATCTTGTAGTACCTTAGCATTAAGTTTTTCAATCTTCCTCTGTGACTCCTCAATCATCCTTCTTGACTCTTAAACCTCATCCTTCAATTGCATAGCCCATTTCAGAAGACTAGTTGTGCTAGATACAAGGCTTGAATCATGAGATTAACCAAAGAGCCTAAATGTATCACTCAACTTTCCCTTTTCCTTATATTACATGGTAGTCATACGTTTATCACTAAACTTCTCTAAGGGAGGAAGTAGCACATCATCATCTTGTTTCTTCACACCTCGAGCTAAACACAAATGAGAGATAAACCCCGGAAATGCTAACTTTTTGTCCAAATGAGTTGAACAAGCTGTAATCTCAATATGTTCTAAAAGGACTTCACCAAGGTTTATGGGTTTGTTAGTCACTACGGCATATACAATCTTGATTTTCTCTTTGTTTAGTTCGGTAGCATTAGAAGATCGAACAAGATTGATACAAACAAAAATATGCCAAAAGGCACTAATCTTAGTCAACTCACTTTGCCTAATAAAGACTCGCTTTACCCACTCAAAATCACTATTGTCACAAAGAGTTCTACCCATTTCATTGAGGTTTTCAATATTCTTAACATCAAGAAAATCTGACTCAATATCATTAGGGATATTTCCATTTTCCCCCTTGACGTCTGCCATATTATTAAAATGAGGAAAGGGTTTGACCATATTGGCCGTTTCCCCCCCTAAAATCAAAGAAATGTTAAAAACACCCTTTCTGTTACATTTTTCATCCATTTTGACCGTTGATCATTAAGTGTGATGGGCATTATGGTCATTGATCATCTAAAATTCAATTTACAATTTAAATAATAAACAATTGAAAAAAGATGGATCTCCACCGTCCATCTCAAAGATGGACGGTGTAGATCCATCTTTTTTTTTTATTTTTTTATTTAAATTTATTAATAATAATAATAATAATAATAATAATAATAATAATAATAATAATAATAATGAAAATAATAATAATAATAATAATAATAAAAACGTTCACAAAAAGAAATATAAAAAATATAAAAAATTGAGGCACATGAGTTTGAATTTGTTTGTTGTAGAATCTGTGTTTGCAATCCCATTCGATCACCACGCACAACCGATCACAACACACCAATCGACCGATTCATCTCTTGCATTTGAAACCTGGTGGTGTCAACTCCATTGGCCGGGGTAGGACATGATGATCGGAGCTGACGACAGTGGTGGTCTGAAATCAAGCAAGAGATTCACGTAAGACAACCCACGCGAAACCCAGATCTGTGACGGCGAGAAGCAAACGACGACGAGAATGAAAACTGACAGAAGGCTGGACGAGATGACCCGCAGGACAGAGCTGACGGCGTTGGGGAGTAAGAGCGAGCGAATGGCGGTGGCGGTTATGGTTACAAAAAAAAAAAATCATTTGGGATTTCTGGGTTTGTTGATTTTTGGATTTCTGGATTTATAGCTTGTGATGGGAGTTTTGTTGATTTTGGATTTCAGGGTTTAGGATTTTCTAGGTTGGATTTGAGGGATAGATTTTATTATTGTTGTGAAATTGGCGTTCAACAAAGATGTGGTTACAGGGAGTGCTTTGGTGGATATGTATGCAAAGTGTAAGAAATTGGATTCTTTCACTTTTGCTATTTAGTGAAATGTCTGAAAAGAATTAGGTTTCGTGGAGTGTTGTGGCTGCAGGTTGTGTTCAAAATGATGAGTTTGTTAAGGGGTTGGAGTTGTTCAAGGAGATGCTAAAGAATGGCATTGAGATTAGTCAATCGATTTATGCTAGGGTGTACAGGTCTTGTACTGGGTTATCTGCATTTAGGTTAGGTGCTCAATTGCATGATCATGCTTTAAAGACTTGTTTTGAATCTGACATCATTGTTGGAATGCCACTTTAGATATGTATGCAAAAATGTAAAGACTCGTTTTGAATCGATTTATTTGTTTTTGGTTTGATTTTGTTGTTGAATGGGTTTGAATGATTGTCTGGGTTTGTTTGATTTTTAGCTGGAAATTTTTTTTTTTTTGAAAATTGGCTTTGGTGGAGATCCACCATCCATCTTATCAAATGGACAATCGAGGATCTCAACCAAATCCAATTTTCAATTTTCAATTTTTAATTTTTCTAAATTATTTTTCATTGTTAATTTTTAATTTTTGTTTTAAAAATAAAAAAGAATTTAATTTTTTTGGAAATCTTTTTTTTATATTTTTTATATTTTTTATTTTTAATTCTTTATAATTTTATTGTTTTTAAATGGTAATGGTAATTATATGGTGAGGGTTAAATGGTAATTATATAGAGTTAATTGAAGGATAAAACGGTCATTTACTTCGGTTTTAACTGTCAAAGGGGCATAAAATCCATTGACCGAATGGAAAATGTAACATAAGGGGTGTTTTTAACATTTCTTTGATTTTAGGGGGGAAAACAGCCAATATGGCCAAACCTTATCCTCGTTTTAACAATAGGGCCAACGTTAGGGGGAAAATGGAAATATCCCATATCATCGGGCAACTCAAGAAACTTATTGAAGTTCTCCGAGTTGACTCTAAAGACAACACTTCTCACATCCATCAATACATGTTCAAAGGTAGTACTCTCCTTGTATTCATGGTAGAATTCTCTAACCATTATATCATTCACCATACAAAGCATGTTAATCAAAGTACTCCAATTCCTTTCAACAATAACCATATGGATATAAGATCCTTTACATGCACTCAAAGCCAATCCTTTTTCTTGTAAAATCTTTTTGCACCCAAAAAGTCCCAAAAGTTTCAACTTGTCTATGGGTTTATGAAGATTGCTAATTCCATCTTTCTTGGTTCTTCTCATGACCTTGTGGAAAAATTCAAAGCAAGTTAGCAACAAAATTACAAAGACATATCATAATACAAAGAATCATCATGCAAATCAAGACATATGAAATAGCATCTAAAAGATTCATTATATCAACAAAAGAATATGCCAACAAATATCAACTTGAAACATGTGAACATATCATAAAAGAGACATAAATCTAGCATACTATGCTCCCCCTTGATAAGTGCTCTATCTAAGATTAAGATAGAATATTGTTCACAATGATGTTCACATTGATATTCACACATTCACACATTCAAGCAATTTTAAGGAAACCAAATCAATTAAGTTTCACAAGCAATGAGAGATACATCAAGATTTTCAATATCTTTCATAATTCTTCTAAAATTGCAAGAATATCAAATCACATATAAACAAAAGTGTGTCTGTATATGGATTTTGCTTCAAGTATATGAAAAGAAGTAATTTGATAATCAAACATGCAAACAATATCAATAACTATTCATCTTAAGCTTTTCCATGAAAGGTCAAACCGATTATCATCCAGTTTTTTGCTTTTTAAGAGAATAGATTTCAACATATAACCGTGTGTGTGCATGTGGTTCGTTATCCCATTTTTATTTGACAACACGAGCAAACTTGATTTTCAACTTAACTTCTTAAAGCCTTTTATTTCTTATTTTGGATATGAATCAAAGATTATTTTTTTAAAATTTTTTATTATTGATTCTTTTCAACACTTCTTTGATTTTTCTAACATGAATAAATACGCTTTATGGTTGCTTTCATTCATCACAATGGTGTAGCCATTTCCTACTTTGGGCAGTTGAACACCCAATGTGTGTATCTCTTTCCATAAAAGTGCTCGTTGAGTTCTATGTAGTTGTCGAAGCAAAATAGATACTAACCATAGGTCATCTTAAATGTACTAGTCAAAGGACTTCAAGGTCTATCCACAACTTACATATATCAAACTCAATTTACTCAACCAAACATACAAGAGAAGCAAGGTGCATTTTTGAAACCAAAATTTTTTTTGTAAAAAGACTCACTTAAGATCATTACTTCTCAAGAGAGTGGCTTTCAAAGAATATGAAACTCATATTTTTCAAAACATGTCACTCAACAATCATACTAACAAAACACACATCATGAATGAGATCAAAGTGAACAATTATCACCAAAAGATCTTAAAAGAGCAAATGACAATGAGAACCATAAAAACACTATAATAGTTCTATAATATGACATGCTTTATGAAGTGGTGCAAACAATGAGTTGAGAGATAGAAAATTCAAGTTAATTAATGGATTTTGACTATCATAACAAAAATGTGAGATAGTTAAGTTCATATCAAGTTATAGAGAGACAAAGCAAGAAAACTAAGTTTTTTTTTTTAACAATTTGATACTAATCTTAAAGCTACTCACATGTGCAACTTACACTATTGGTAAGAGCACTCACCCTTGACCAATTTGGTCTTAGGTGAACCTGCACAAACATTATCAAGATATTTATTGACAACAATGTTGAATCTAGAATAAATACCTTTTATCACTTGACCCACAAGAATATCATTGATACTCTTCTTTTCAATATTGCTAGCAACACATGCTTTGACAATTTTAGCAAGGTTTACATTCTTCACATTCCGGACATTCTTAACATGATTTGTGACATTTTCATGCTTTCAATACTTAAAAGCTTTAGCATGCTTAAAATGAAGTTCAATCTCTTTATCCCTAGATGCATTTCCTAATTCGCAATATTTAATGTATTTAAAACACTTGGGCTTGATATGGCCTACGGTATTGCAAAAATGGCATATGGGAATAAAAGAAGAGATTTTACCACCCGGAGTTGAAGAAGTACAAATGAGAGTTTCAAAGGGTACCTTGTTCTTCAATTTGTTCTTGGTCTTGGAATATCTCTTCTTAGGAACTTTCTTATCATCAATAACTTTTTCCTCGCTTATAGAAAGTGATACTTCTATGAGCTTCTCCTCAACTACCATGTCTTTTGAGCCTTCTATAGTCAAACTAGAGATGATCTTATCCCTCTCAAGAATAATCCTTTCAACTTCTCTAAGCTTCTTGGAAAGAGCACTCTTTTCGCCCTAAAGCCTTCGAGTTGTTGACACAAACTCATTCACTTGTATCTTAATCAAATCATCCTTCTCATCAACCTTTCTTAAAGCTATTTCCAATTCTCTTCAAGACTTTTCACCTTAGCCAAAAGATTAAGATATGTTGGATTTGCACTTAAGCACTCTTAATGATTTGGATCAACCTCTTTGTCCAAAAAAACTTGACATTCTTCCTCTAGTATTGAGTGAGAGGCCGTGAAGGCAATAAAATTGCTCACCAACTCTTCTTCATTAGAAGACTCATCACCTGAGCTCTCTTCTCCACTAGAGACATCAACATCACTTCATGTGGCCGCCATAGCTTTTCCCTTATTGTCCTTCCTAGTCTTATTACTAGGACATTTCAAGGCATAATGCCCATGCTTCTTGCACTTGAAGCATTGAACCTTATGATTGCTCTTAGCATGACCACTCCTCTCATGATTTGGAGTGAATGACTTCTTGACTTTTTTTTCCCTTGATTACTTGCCACTTGGCTTGACACCTTTCCTCATAAATTTCATAAACTTCCTTACTAATAAAGTCATCAGCTTGTCATCGTGACTACTAACCTTTTTGACGACTTTGAGAGCTAAACCCTTGTTCTTAGCCTTCGGTTTCAAGCTTGCCTCATAGGTTTAAAGAGATCCTCTTAACTCATCTATGCTCATGACATCTATGTCCTTGCTCTCTTCAATGACCGTTACCTTAGCTTTGAAACGCTTTGGTAGAGATCTTAGGATCTTCCAAGTTAGCCTCTCACCGAAGATCGGAACGCTAAGGGCTTGACATTGGTTGGCGATGTCTAGTAGCTTTAATTGAAAGTCATTAAACTTGTCTTCCTTACGCATTTGTAACATCTCAAATTGTGAAGTGAGCATTTGAAGTCTAGACTTCCTAACCACCTTGGTTCTCTTATTGGTAACTTGGAGAACATCCCAAGCTTCCTTAACAGTCTTTAGGTTTTGAATGTAACTCCTTTAAAAATAGCATTCATCGTCCGATAGTGCCACTTAGCCAACTCAAACTCATTTGTATTCCATTCGCTCCTAGGCTTATAAACCGTAGATCCATTCTCAAGAGTCATATTAGCAGAGTTGTATCCTTCATTCCTTCCTCAATTGTCATCCATGCTCTCTCATCGATAGACCAGATGTAAGCTTTCATCTGAAGTTTCCAAAACCCGTAGTTATGACCTTTGAGTAGCAGAGGTCTAGCAATGTTTTTTCATACAAATTTATCACTATCCTTATGGGTTGATGTTTTTCTTATTGCTGTTTATCTTATTAATAGGCTGCCATCTTTAGTTTTGCAGAATGATAGTCCATATTACAAATTGTATAATAAACATCCTGATTACAACGGCTTGTGGGTGTTAGGATGTCATTGCTTCCCTTCTCTAAGGCATCAAAGTGGTGCTAAATGTATTAAAAAAAATCTTATCCATGTATTTTCATTGGGTATAGACCCATTCACAAAGGGAATCGATGCTTGGAACCAACAACAAATCTCGGTATGTGGTATTTGATGAAGGAACTTTCCCTTCTAAACCATCACGACTGGTTTTGATTTCTTCTCAATTGGAATTGTTTGAATTTACTTCATCTGATGAGTGGTTTGACTCTTCAAAATAGGCAACTGTACAAATTGATGAATCTTCACAAATTAGTACATTGCCTTTTACTGAAAAGGAAAATTCTGATTTTCTACATTTAAATTTAACTAATTGTTGTGATCTTGATTTTTCTACATAAACTTCTCCAAATTAGTCTCCAATTATTCTCGAAAATCTAGAGCAGTCATCTTCAAATTCCATTATGGATTTTGCTACTTAAGATCTAAAAGATTTTTCAAATTCTTCAAATACAATTCTAGCACAAAAATATCAAGCAGTATCGGATACTCTTCCAAATTCTCATGATCTTCCAGCATTAGATAATGATTCAAATTCTCAAGATCATGCAGCATAAGATAATGTCTCAAATTCTCCTCGACCTGCAAGAGCACCTAAAGTACTTGACAACTTGAATGATTATGCCTGCTCTCATTTACCTTCTTCAGGAACCGCTCTTGCTGTTGTTCAATGATCAAGTCATATGTGAACTAAAGAATTTTAAGACATCATTTAAAAACTCACGTTGGGTTACTGCCATGAATGAATAACTTCAAGCCCTTTATGATAACTCTACTTGGGAGCTTGTTCCCGACCATATAACACAAATATTATCTAGTCCAAGTGGGTATATCGTATATAATATAAAGAAGATGGATCATTCGATAGGTTCAAGGCTCGGTTAGTTGCAATAGGCTTCACTTAAGTTTCTGGAATTGATTATGATGAAACCTTTAGCTCAGTTGTTAAACTAGCCACCATTCGTCTCGTAATTGCTCTTTCTATCTCTCTAAGTTGGGTTATGAGGCAATTAGACGTGAAGAATACATTTTTACATGGCTATCTTAAGGAAACCATGTATATAGAGAAACTTTCTAGATTCCTTTATCAAACTTTTCCTAATCATGTGTGCTTGTTAAAGAAATCACTTTATTGATTGAAACAAACACCTTATGCTTGGTTTGATTAACTCTTACAATTTTTACTTCATCTCGGTTTTTATTTCAGCAAGGTGGACTCTTGTCTGTTCATATATCGCAACAACGACTTCACCACCCATTTTCTTATTTATGTGGATGATGTTCTTGTTACGGGAAATAGTGGAGCTTTCATTCAAACTTTGATTGGACAGCTTGGATATGAATCTGCCATTAAAGATCTTGGGCCTTTGCATTACTTTCTTGGATTGTAAATTAAACCATTTCCTAGTGGGATTTTTATTTCTCAAACAAAGTATATTCAAGATCTTCTAGCAAGAACACAAATGCTTGGCAATTCTTCCATTGCAACTCCCATGGTGATCAGGAAATGTCCACATCTTATGATAACAACCTTGTGGATGCTATTTCTTTTCGAAGTATTGTCGGTGCCTTTCAATATCTTACCTTTACCGGGTCAAACATCATTCATGCAGTAAATCGATTCTGTCAACATTTTAATAATCCAACAATGATTCATATAAGGGCTGTCAATTGTATCCTCTCTTTTTATATGGATTTTCGAATATTGATTGGGCCGGATGCCCTCTTACATGTCGCAGCACCACTGGATTTTGTGTTTTTCTTGGTGCTGACTGTATACCTTGGTGTTCTAAAAAGCAACCTGCAGTTGCTTGATCTATCACCGAAGCTGAGTATCGTTCCATGGCGTCTACTGCTGCTGAAATTACATGGTTGACATTTTTATTATAGGACATTGGTGTTTCTCTTCTTTCACACCATAACTTTTTTGTGACAATATAAATGCTTTACATATGTTTATTAATCCTATGTTTCTCGCTCATTCTAAGCATATTGAGCTCGATTACAATTTTGTTCACGAAAAGGTAGGCATGGGAACTCTTGTTACACGTTACATTCCATCATCCTCTCAGCCTGCAGATGTATTTACCAAGTCGTTGCTTAAGGAGTCCATGATCGTTCCCTCTCCAGCTTAAGGGGGAATGTTAAAGGAAATAATTCAAATACCAACAATTGTGAAATTATTTCATCAATTAATTTTGGATTATTTCATCAATTAATTTTGAATTATTTCCAGAACAAGCTGATTGCAAAGATCATGGGATTACACCACCAAAGATCAGGGGATTAAACAAAGTCAATAGCAGATCTTGTATAGTTGACACATTCAATCTTTCTTTATTTATTGTGACAGATTGCTTTTGATTGCCTGAGATTATGGGCATTATATTTTATATATCTGGGTATCAATCAATCAATGAAAGTAGAGCCTTCATTACCAAATTATTAAAATATTTGCAAAAACGTGTGGGAGTTGGTTTTCCTATTAGGGGAGGTTTTGTTTCGGAATTACTTGTCTATGAAAGACTTGTTAGGTAGTTTCTAATTGCTTATGAGAGACTGATCCCTCAGAGACCAAGAATAGTGACTCTATAAATAGTGATGCTTATTCTTGGGTTTATAAAACTTAAAGAAGCCAAAGAGAGTGGTTGAATTTGATGACAGAGACCCTGGAGAGATCCGGAGGGGGGGGGGGGGGGGGGTGAGGGGGAAGGGGGGACTGATCAATCCAAAATGGTCATGTTTTTTGTTCCTATTTCCTACTTTTTTTTGCTTGATTCTCGAGCAATTTCTGGTGTTTTAACATTATGAATTAAGTGCTTCAGATATATTTGTGCCACAAGGGCATTGGTGAGATTGGAGGAACATTTGGTATAAAAAGCACAAAAAGAGGAAAACATAGCAAAGAAGTCATAGTCATGTTGCTTGAAAGCAACAATGACCCAACTTAGAGGATTGTCACGGTTTGGGTGTCGTTACAATAAAACCGCGATAGAAGAGTCCACTTCAAGCGAAGGCCAAGTTCAAGCAAATGTCACGCCTTATGTGTCGCTGATAGAACACCGCAAAAGAGAAGAGAAATTCAACCACGACACTTATGCAAGGAAGGTAGTGAAGACCAAAAATGCACAGTGCATGGTACTCTAGCGTAGGCATTCCAACACAGGAAATTGTCGCGGTTTGTGTGTCGCCTCTAGGACACCGTGACTGAGAGAAGAAAACTCAAGGAATTGATCAGGTGTGAGTGTCGCAGTCTAAGCGTCACTGTTTGCCAACATCGACACTCATTCCTATATAGGTATTCCTATGCAGGAACTGTGACAGCTCAGCCAAGGGACAATTTTCAGCCCATTCAAGAGGGGTATTTGTAAGATCCTTGATTTGTATTGGCTTGATTCTATTACAAAACTCTCTATATTTGTAATAGTTGTTGCTTAAGTGGTTCTTGGTGAAAAGAAGCTTCAAAGGAGAAAAAGCAATGTCTTATGCAAATATCGTCTTCAAGAGGACAAGCGCTTACTTGGATGCTAATGTATTAAGATTCTTCTTTCTCTTGCAAGGCGTAAGCGCACATATACAAAATTCATTCATGTGTGTCCCTGCATCGTTGTGCAAATATTTGATATAACACATTCACACACATTTAAGTATGCACATGCATTCTTTCAAAAAAAAAAAAGTATGCACATGCATTGGTCTCGTATTGACAAACAATGTAGAATTGCATGTTTTATCACTATCGCGTAGATATGGCATACATGTGTGACATTGTATTTATTTGTTTGTGTTTATTGTATTTTGAACTTGAACATGATTTCATATGATTCCTTATTGAGTCTTAGTCATTTCGGTTACTCATTCATTAGGTTTCGAGCCCAAACGATGTAGCTACGCTACTTTACGTTCTCGTTCGTTGAGTTATCTTCATCATCTTTTTCCGAGATGAATTCTAAACCGTTTTGCAAAGTTTTATAGTCTTCACAGTATGTGAGGGAGTCATGGCTTGTAATCCAAAAAACGGATTTGAATTGGGAGTTTGGATGCCCAAATACAGCTGAAGAACGTGAGCGGAGTGCGAGAGGAGCAAGTGTGGCCGATGGCCAAGCTTGGAGGCCACATGTGCAACACGGCTAGCACACCTCTCTGCCCACGTGTGCCATACGCGGTCCACACGTGGAGCTGAGGTGGCATGTCTTGATTGGCTGCTCGTTTTTCCCTCTTTCTTCTTTTTAAATACTTTCCCCATTTCCTCAAATTTGTGTGAAGAACATTTCCTCCAAATATGTGTGAAGAAAAATTGAAAAAGAAAGAGTGTAGAATTTCTTCATGATTTTTGATTTCTTATTTTGATCATAACATTCTCATATGAACTCGAAATTAGGTGATTCAAGAAACAAAATTATTGGTCTTGAAGAGAGCTACAAACTTTAAGTATTTTCAGAGTCATTTGAGTTCATGATATTTTGCAGTGAGCTGATTTCAGTCCGTGACTTTTGTATGTGGAACTTCTTCTTCTCACTTCATCTTTTGATCATCTCTTTTAATCTTCCTAATTGATAGATGATATGTGTTTAGAATGTTTTTAGATCATATTCTAGGGGTGGTTGATCTATTTATTGTTGAGTTTTGCCTTGTGATCTCAATTGAACATATTTAGCTAAACTTGACTAATCTTGAAATTGATTCTAGAAATGTTGTATATGATGTGCCTCATGTTATTTTCTATGTTAAATTTCATCATCTAAGAACTAAGATTTTTGTGTGATATATTGAATATTCATATCTTGTTCTTATTGATTCATATGCTTTGATTTCTAGATAGATTTGTGATTGTGTATTGATAGTATATTCTAGATCATCACTAAGCATGTACTTAGAGCTTGATTGATCATCTTGATTTATTTGATTGTGTTTGCATCATTTGTATCACTTAGATCATTGCCTTGTGGAAAGGTTGAAGTCTCTTATTAAAGTGAGTGAAGTTTTAATTTGAGCAAGAAAACTTGGCTAGGAAAGTGTTTCGAGTAGCCAAGCAAAAGTCTTAGCTATGAGTGTGATACTTCGGATGGTTGAGCTATGGAAGCTTTACTAGGATCCTTGTGATCAAGATAGCTAAGCAAGGAAATCTTCCTAAAGGCTTGAGAGTCTTGGATAGGGAGTTACTCTCCAGAGGTGTAGGACACACATTGGATAGGGAGTAGGCTAGGTGGTTCACTAGGCCCGAGGGTAGACTAGGAGTTGATAGCTTAGGGTGGATATCATGTGTTGATAGCCTTGTATGTGTATGTCATTTTCATATAGTGGATTAGTTTGCCGGTGGTTGTGGTATCAACCCGTGGACGTTTCCTCTTATGAGGTTTTACCACGTAAAAATAAATGTGTCAAGTTTTGTTTTATGTTTCCATTATCTTTCATATATTGTAATGATTGCATCACTTGTAGATTGATTTCCACATGTGTTGATTATAGCAAATCATTTGATTAAGACACATCAAGTGTGCATTTCATTATTGTATTCTACAAAATTTGAATTTGGAAGAAATTGGGCCTATACTTATTCACCCCCCCCCCCCCCCCCCCTCTCTAGGTATAATATATACTATATTACTTAAGCGAATCTCAGTAGTCTTGTCCTTTCATGCCCATTTCGTACCCTAGCCTTCCTAACCTATAAATACACCAACTTTTACAGAGAATATAAACACTTGATCAATCCTTTATACCTATCTCAAATTCCACCATCTCCACACTTGAACTCTTCTCCTCCACCCAAACTCAATAATAAAGTCTAGATTACTTCACCCAAATCACAACTCTCTTCCCATCTTCTACACCCATCTCCTTCGTCACTACCCATTTAACCTATCTAGACCATATCCTCATCCACCACTCTTTACACAAGGATCAACAAGGAAGCTCAATGAAGGATCAAGCTTACAAATGAGACTCTTGGGTTATTTCTCTTTATTTTACTTCATTTCTTTGTTTGTGATTGTGTGTAATTAAACCCCCATTCTAGGGGAATGGTTTGAGAAACTCTTAGACAATGGGTATTTGTTAGCTTTCAATAATATGTTTACACAATTATAGTTCTTAATTAGATCTTTCTGTTATGTGATTGATTTAGTTATTGACACATTTGTTAATTGCAATATGTTGTAGGATTTACTTGTGATAAAATTGGTTGAGTTATTGATACACTAAATTGATTGTAACAAATAGTGAATATGATAGGTTATTGGTGGGTATATCAACCCCAATTGCCTAGGCATTTGGTTGTTACTAACCGTTCCCACCATTATCCCTTCTCTTTAATCGATTAGGAATTTTGGTGGAAAGTTGTTTGGTTTAGTACCCACGGCCGATCACACTTTCGAATGAGATCGGTTATTGATTGTGTGAATCGTACGTTATTGAAGCTTGTATGAATTGCCCAAAGTCCATTAGTGACTTTATCAATCCCTTAGACTTCTCATTAATTGTTTATTCCATATAACTTATCTAGACTAGTTGGGTATTCTATTTTCCATAACATTTTTTTTATTTTACTTTACTTGTTATTTGTCTTAATTACTTTTGGTTTTCGAACCAACCAATATATCTCAATCTATGACTTATGTTTTATGCACCTAGATTAGACTAACCTATAGTAGAATTACAAATCAATTAATCTAACCCAATCTCCGTGGACGACCCTTTGCTTGCCATTATATTAATTCTCAAATCTTAAGCGTGTTTGCAAGTGGTAAATTCTGGTTTTCAAAACACATGAAAATATCTTGTTTTGGAGGGTTACAAACGGCCTCTTCAAAAATGGCACTGCTGTTTGTGATTGGCGTTTAGAATAGTTGATTTGTGTTGTTTCTTTTTGAAGTTAGATCTTCTAGGTTGTGTGTCATTTTTGTTATTTTTGGATTTTCTAGTTTTGTTTTCTTTTGTGTCTTGTTTTTATTTATCTTATTTGTTTTCTTTTCAGGAACAATGGATACTTTTACTTTGCAATTGGCCAAATTCAAATGGGAAATAGAGTTGTTTGCCTCAATACATTCAAGGAAAGGAAAAGCTCGAGACTCGAATTCTTCCAATACGATGCCGAAGAATGGAAACTCTGAAGAAGAAATTATAGAGGCCATTCGAGCATCACAAATGTCATACGAGCAGAATTTGAACGATGTTATGGAGGCAAGTGCACATAGGTTTTCAAGATTGGATGCTTCAATGAGAAGAATGGAAGTGCATATTGGAACTATCACAAAAGCCATACAAGGGCAAGAGAGTGAAGCATTCTCAATTCCACCAAAGATAGTTACCGCCACCCCTTGGAGTGGTGAGAATGTAGAGCATGATTTTGTTCATTATTTTGCTAATGATTCTTCTAGTATTTCAGGTGAAGAAGTATGAAAAGAGGAGATGAGAGATTAAGTGAAGGAACTCAAGTCTTATGTTCCTTCCACAACTTTTCCATGACTCCTACGAAAAAGCAAATGTTAAGGTTGTTTTCTGAACTAACTAAATCACTTTTTCAAGTGAGCATTTACTTGCATGTGCTTAATGTGATTAGGAACACGCCGACAGGGGACAAATACTTCTAAGACCTAATCGCATATAGGTGCAAATTCGAAGTCTTGGAATTCGGTTGACTGATACAAGTAGCTCGTCTAGCCGAGACGTAAAATCAAGCGTTTGGTGGGAGACACCCAACCTAGGTATAATTTCTTTCTTTGTTCATTTTATTTTTGTTTTTAGTAATTTCTTGTTTAGAATAAGGGTGTGAGTTGATTGTGATAGTGGATTTAGGACTTGGATGATCACATTATTTTGTCCACTTGTATTGTGATGATAACTCTTGATGAATTTACATTTATATATCTCTTGAGTTGATGATGAGCATATAGGATGTTATTGTACCTCTCGATTCTAATCTTTGGGATGAATTTTGATATAGGACATTGATTTTCTTTTGACTCTTTACTTGTGAATGTGTGTTGCGCCGTGTTTACAGGTTTTTATATGCTCCCAAAACATTGAGCACATTATCAAATTTAGGTTTGGGGGTGTTTGAGCAACATCGTCTCTTGTTTGCAAATATTTTGAGTCGAATTTTCAATATTTTTTGAAAATCTTGTGATAACTCCATGCATGAGCATATTTCTCTTGTAGAGATTTTGTCATTGTGTGCGAGAGTAAGAAACTGCGCATCTTTGCATTACTTAATTTATATTAACTTCATGCCATTTAGGGTTGCATTGCGCAAAGCGCGCTAGTTCTTTTCTCCTGATATTGGAGTGAATATTCAATTGTGCTTGAAGGAAAGGAATTAATAGTGGAGATTTCCCATGAGGTTCACAAACACAGCCTAAAAAGTGTATTTTGAGAGAAATTCATTCAATTTAAACACTCATTCAAATACACAAAATAAGCATAATTTAAAAGGTCTCATTTACACTTAAATGTTGTTTGTCATAGAACATTATGAACTGCATGTGGATGCCTTAATTTACTTTGTGGACAAACCTTTAGATGATTTTAGGCAATGCATGTGAAGATCTACTAAATTGTCCTAAACACTTCCAATCCCTCTAATGTACGTGCTCCCATGCCATTTTGAAACCAAACACATCTAAGTTTTTCATTCATAAACAACATCAATATAAACCATATAGCATATACACTTGACTTACCTTAACAAAATGGTTAACTATAGTGCTTGGAATTGTTAAGGCGTGTACCTAGGCACGTATGTTTGTGCAAATGAAATGCAAGATTGTAATGCAAAGATGAAAAAGCTTGAAAAGAAAAGAGAAAAGAAAAAAGAAAAAGAAAAAAAAAAGAAAAAGAAAAAGAAAAAGATGAATAAGGCAAAATTGGCTTAAAGAAAGAAATGGAATGTTGAATGAGCTACTCTATTAAAAGAAAGAGTAGAAATTGCATAATTGAATTGTAATTGCAACTCTGGAAGCCAAAAATGTGAATGTTGTGAAGAGAAAATGGTACTCATATTAGAATGTATGCCTTAGTGTAATCATTAGATACCTTGCTATTCTAATTTCTCCTATTATTTGACTCACCATTAACCATAGGCTCCATTACAACCAAAGGAAAGACGTTTTTGATCTTTTGGAATTTCCACTTAGGAAGTTTTGGTTGATGGATGTTCTTTTCGGTTCATGGTTTTCAATTTCATTCATGAGACTAATTTTCAAAAATGGTGTTTTAAATGATCATGTGCAATTAAATTTGATATCCATTACATGAACTCATATTGCATATGGATGATGAGTGAAGCCTAGGAATCTGAGCGAAAATGAGAGAATCCGGTGAGGATTAGATATCAAGACGAATTACATTCTTTAACACTTTAGTTTTTGAAGCTTTGGCATCTTGAATGTAGGATTGCGCCGCGTGCAATATTTTCTTAGAGTGGCATGTCTTTAATCTTTATTTAGCAATTCTTACATGCATAGGTCCGAATGAGCATAACATTGATTAAATCTCATCGTTTTTGGTTTTGCAAGTCGAATTTTGACTTTTGAATCTTTTGCAAAGAGTCGATGCTTTGATGTTGATTGTTTGATAATTAGAAACATGTCCTTGGGATGTTTGTGATTGTTTTGCTCGAAGACTAGCAAAAGATAGGTTTGTAGGTATTTGATCGAACCAAAATAGATATGTTTTTAACCCATATTTCCTACTCTTTTTGCTTGATTCCCAGGCAATTTCTCGTGTTTTAACATTATGAATTAAGTGTTTCAGGTATATTTGTGCCACAAGGGCATTTGTGAGATTAGAGGATTTTTTGGTACAAAAAGCACAAAAAGAGGAAAATAGAGTAAAGAAGTCGCGGTTGTGTCACTTGAAAGCAACAAAGACCCAACTCAGAGGATTGTCGTGGTTTGGGTGTTGTTACAATGACATCGTGACAGAAGAGTCCAATTCAAGCAAAGGCCAAGTTCAAGCAATTGTCACGCCTTATATGTTGCTGCTGGGACACCGTGATAGAGAAGAGAAATTCAACTGCGACACTTATGCAAGGAAGGTAGCGAAGACCAAAATTGCACACTGTGCGGGTGTAAGTGTTGCGGTTTATTTGTCGCCTCTAGGACACCGCAATAGAGAGAAGAAAACTCAAAGAATCGATCAGGTGTGAGTGTCGCGGTCTAAGCGTCGCTGTTTGCCAACCGCAACACTCATTCCAACGTACGAAGTCCTGTACAGGAACCGTGACAGCTCAGCCAATGGACAATTTTCAACCCATTCAAAAGGTGTGCTCTTGTCTTTTATGCCCATTTCATACCCTAGCCTTCCTAGCCTTCCTAACCTATAAATACATCAACTTTTACAGAGACTATAAACACTTGATCAATCCGTTATACCCATCTCAAATTCCTCTATCTCTATACTTGAACTCATCTCTTTCATCCAAACTCAACAATAAAGTCTAGATTACTTCACCCAAATCACTTCTCTTTTCCCATCTTCTACACCCATCTCATTTGTCACTACCCATTTGAAATCCATCTATCTAGACATATCCTCATCCATTACTCTTTGCATAAGGATTAACAAGGAAGCTCAAGGAAGGATCAAGCTTACAAGAGAGACTAATGAGTTATTTCTCTTCATTTTACTTCCTTTCTTTGTTTGTGATTATGTGTAATTAAACGTCCATTCTAGGGGAATGATTTGAGGAACTCTTGGACAATGGGTATTTGTTAGCTTTCAATAATATGTTTACACAATTATAGTTCTATTTACTTTTTAAATTAGATCTTGCTCTTATGTGATTGAATGAGTTATTGACACACTTGTTAATTGCAATATGTTGTAGGATTTACTTGTGATAAAATTGTTTGAGTTATTGACACATTAGATTGATTGTAGCACATAGTGAATAGGATAGGTTGTTGGTGGGTATATCAACTCTAATTGCCTAGGCATTTGATCGTCACTAACCGATCTCACCATTATCCCCTCTCTTTAATCGAATAGGAATTTTGGTAGGAAGTTGTTTGGTTTAGTACCCAAGGCCAAGCACACTTTTGAATGAGATCAATCATTGATTGTGTGAACCGTAAGTTATTGAAGCTTGTATGAATTAGCCAAAGTCCATTAGTGACTTTAACAATCCCTTAGACGTCTCATTAATTGTTTATTCCATATATCTTATCTAGACTAGTTGGGTATTCTATTTTCCATAACATCTTTATTTTACTTTACTTGTTATTTGTCTTAATTACTTTTGGTTTTCAAACCAACCAATATATCCCAATCTATGATTTATGTTTTATGCACCTAGATTAGACTAACCTATGTAGGGAAAAATAAACAAATAAAAGTGTTACACGCAGCGGAAGCGATACTAAAGACGATTTAGTGACTTTTAAAATTTTTCCTTTATAAACCTTAAACCCTTTTAATCAATAAACATGCATATATATCAACAAAAGTAAATTACCTCTTGTCGCGTGATCCGATTGACTTACGTCGATGGTAATCCGCAAGACCTTCAATCCGAGCACGAACGTGGATCACCTAGGAGCGTGGTCTCCCTTTCCTTTGAATTGCAAACCTGTGAATGGACCAAACAAATACTTTCTTTTCTTTGTTAGTCACAAAACAATCAAAAGAATGTGAAAATTATTCCGGTCACTTTTGAGTTCACAATCTTATGATCGAAACTCGCGTGAACCTAGATCGATATCGTATACACAAACTTATTGATGTTTAAGCAATTGTATACTATCAAAGAATAATTTTTCACTCCTTTTTGTCTCTCTAGAATAAAAACTCTCTTAGAATTAAGAAGAAGAAGAAAGAAAATAAAAACTCAAGCACCAATTAAAAAATTTGGCCGAACCCTATAAGAACATATATATAGGTTGGCCGAATTTTTCTTCTTTTTCCTTTAGGGTTGCCGAATTCTATGTAGTATGTAATTAGGGTTGGCCGAATTTCATCATGTCACTTATATAGGGTGACTAAAATTCAACCCTAATTCTTTTTAACTGTATAGACTTCAAACCCTAATCCAACTCTTTTATTTTTATTCTTTTATTTGACTAAAATAAAAAAGACTCCTTATTTGATTAAATAAATAATACTAATTTATTTATTTACTTATCAGACAAGTCTTTTACTTATAGGAAAGATTTGTTTTTTTAATTAAACAATTAATCAATAAATCAATTAATTCTTATTTAATTAAAACAAATGAAACAAAATAATATTTTTAGGTTAAAACCTTAACCTAGCCGCCCCACTTATATATAAGATGGGCCTAATATTATTTTCCTATTTCATTTAATCCATTGAACTTTAAATAAAAAAGCCCACATGTGAACCAGACCCATTCTTACTAAAAGAAACAAGCCCACATGTCTTTCATTAATATATTAATATAATCGAGCAGCCCATTACTTAAATAATGTGCAAATTATATTCTTAATATATTAAATGCAATTCTAGATGGACCCTTAAATTGGTCCGGTAGAATATATCAAGTGATCCATGCAAGTCCGTGTGGATTGGGGATCTTGGCGGGCCATCTAAATTTAAGCTTCAATAGACATAACCTAATCACAATCAACAAATGATTCACTTAGGTCCGATCCATTAATTTTAACTCATTCCACTAAAGAGCTAAAACTGAACTCTTAAATAAAGATAGAAAAGGAAGATGCTTCTCATTCATACCCTAGACAATCATATTGGAGATAGTGTATCCTCGTGATTAATATCAGTAATCGCCAAGAGTTCATAGACCGCCTATAACTCTCCAAGTTACCATATTTACTCATATGACCACGTTTTGAACTTGGATATTTTGACTTGTCCAGAAGCCATGTTTTCAATAGACACTATTGAAAACTCAACGTTGAGATTTAATATCCAATTACCTCAAAACATCCATATGATGATATTATACTCTCATTTAATTAAATGGAGCCACGATGTCCATATCTATAAATGAAGTCCTCTATCGATTAACAAATGAATATCACCAAACTATCGAGGATAGACTATGCGATATAATCGTACTCATTGATAACTCAAATGATATCACTTGCAACCATAAGTCCATCATTTATCTCAGGATTAAGATAGACTCTCCGATTGTCCTGATAATGAAAAGACTATTATCTATTGACGGTTCTAGATAAAGCTTTTCATTGTGATCCAGTTCAATGCACCCAGTGCACTAGATCCTTTTGCTCGAAGACACTCCGATGATTTTAGACTCATCATATCTCATTTGATCCCACTCAAATGCTAGCAAAAGAATTCTACAACTTTAACAAGATAAAGGTGCCCAACCTTTAACTTAAGTTGTGAACAATATTCAAGACTAACTAAAGAATTGTGTCTACCACATACATATCCAGATGTACGAACAATTCTTCTTTTCCCATAGTCTTTAGACCTTATGATTATTTACTTTGACAATTATAATACAAACTATAAATGCTATACGATTTGTTAAATCAGAAATCACTTTATTAATATGAAAAAGATTGTTAATTACAACATTACACTCTTGCTATTGAGCATAATCCTAACAACCTATAGTTGAATTACAAATCCATTAATCTAACCCAATCGCTTTGGACGATTCCTTGCTTGCCATTATATTAATTCTCAAATCTTAAGCATGTTTGCAAGTGGTAAATTCTGATTTTCAAAATACAAGAAAATATCTTGTTTTGGAGGGTTACAAGCGGCCTTTTTAGGGACCCAATGGATATCTGTGGGGGAGACCCGAGAGGAGATTAATGAAATATATGGGGGTGGACTTAGGAAGACTTAGAGAGAGCTGAGAGCTAAGAGCTAGGATGTAAGCTTAGGTATGAGCTTGGGCTTGGTAAGGCTCGATTGTAATTGGGGTTTGGGATAAGAGAAATAATATTGAAATTGTGCAGTTGTAACAATTTTTTACATAGTGATATTTTTCTCTTGTCGCCTTGACGACCATGGTTTTTTTATGTTTTGGGTTTTCCACGTAAATCTTTTGATGTGTGATTGTGATTCTCTTATTTTATATTTATGCTAGTATACGTTATTTGTGTCATGGTAAATATAGGCATACGCTTTCAGATCGCTTTTTCCCAAAAAATATTTGGGTTTAATTGTTACTTAATCTTCTCCTTTCTAAGTTATACCTATAATATTGTTATAGTTATAGCTTTCCTTATTTGATACCACTAGGATTTCATTAACTCATATAAATGCTCATGTATATTTTAAACAAAAATATTTTGAAATACAAACTCTACATGGTACAAAGTTGCTACCTTTCTGATGAAAACCTAAGTTTCCTTTTTATCCCTCTTTTCTAATATTGTCATGGCCACCAATGCCTCCTCCTCCTTCTCAACCACTCCCTCTCTTCCTAGTCCCTCCCTAGCTCACTTTCTCAAACTCACAAAATCCAATTATCTCTTATGGACTGCCTAACTTCGACCATTTCTTATTTGTCATGGCCTTTACAAATACGTGGATTGCACTGCACCTATGCCTCCTACTACCCTTCTTGCAGTCGAGGATACGGTCCCTCTTGTCAATGCTTCCATCTCTACTCCAAACCTTGCCTATCTCCACTAGTTTCAACATGATCAACTTGTTGTCAACTATATGGTGGTGACTCTCACCGAGCCCATGCTTTCTCTGATCGTCAACAAATCCACTGCCTTAGAGATGTGGACATGCGTCAAAGAAATTTTCTCTTAACACTCCATCGCTAATGCTGCCAATATTCTTTTTCAACTCATGGATATGACCAAAGGTACCAAAACTATCTCTGACTATCTTTAGCATGCCAAGTCTCTCTCTGATTCTCTTGCAACCATCAATGAGCCAGTCTTGTCCTCTAATCTAGTCACTATTGTTCTTTGGGGCCTTGGTCCTGATTATGCCATGGTTGTCACGGCTATTCTGAAATTTCATCCACTACCGAAATTTTAAGATCTTCGTGTGTGCCTCTTTTCCTTTGAATCCTAGCTATCACGCGTCAAACCCATTGATATCGGCAGTACCATGACTCTGACTACCTCTTTGTCATTTTCACCTTTGCCCACTGCTAACCTCACCTACATGCGTTCTTCTAGCATCTCGCAGTCTCGTGGGTCTAGTCGTGGTGGCTGGTGTGGAGGCTCGCACAGGCATGGTCGTGCGCCTTTGCACTCCATACCTAACTTCTCATCTTACGGCTTTGGACACGGTCACTCTTGGCTGATGTTTCATAGTGGTCGTGGTCTCAATGGGGTCTCATTGGTTCTCATCCATAGTAATGGTATGCTACGTGCTCAACACCCCAACATTCATATGTGAATTCCCCCCACCGCTACCACGGCCTCAAATCCCTTATTGCTCTGTTTGCTAGAATGCATACCCACCGGCTCCGATTTTTACCTAGTATCCTGACACTGGTGCCACCCATCATATGACGAGTACTGCACCTCTAAATTCTGTCCCCTTTATTGGTAATACCTTTGTCTTATTAGGTAATGGGGCTACCCTTTCCATTACTAACCCTGGTAATCTTCTTCTCTCTCTCTCTTGTCCCTAACAAGTTCTCTCTTAGTAAAATCTTTCATGTTCCGTCTCTAAACAAGAATTTGCTTTCTGCTGTGCGTTTTACTAACGATAATTTTGTAAGCTTTACCTTTACTCCATTTGGCTATGTTATCTTTGATCTCACATATGGTGTCCATTATTTCAGGGCCCATGTAAGGACAGTCTCTACCCTCTCTTACAGCCACAACCATCTGCCTTAGCTGCGTCCACCTCAAATCTTTGGCAACCTTCGTCTTGGTCACCTGTCACCCATAGTCATTAATCACCCAGGCTCTCGTAAATTAGGATCCACTTTCTCTCATAGTTTTTCTTTTTGTAATGACTGCGCCACTTACAAGTCTCAAAAGCTTCCGTTTGATTCGAATAAAACTTATGCATAAGCTCATTTTTATATTATTCATTCTGATGTATGGATGTCTTCTACTGCTTCTGCCTCCGGTGTTAAATATTATGTTCTCTTTATTGAATAATTTTCTCGTTATTCATGGATTTATCCTATGCTTCAAAAATCTGAAGTTTTTACTAATTTTCAAAAATTTACTACCATGGTCAAAAACAAACAATGCTGAAAATCTTTCTTGACCTTTGTTACGATAGACATAGACTTGTCTGAATGCTTTCGTGTTCTTATAGCTTGTACCCTTGTAACAAAATACCAATATATATACTGTGTGGTATCGATTTCACATTGGTGTGTAATAATTCTGGGACAGACCTTACATTGAGTCTTCAGATAAAAATTTAGATTTATCGGAACCAAACAATGATGCCCCTACATTTAGAAAGCAATTCGAGGGGTACAAGTGATACAGTTATGGTCGCTTAGATTCATAAATGTTTTGCTTGTTCAAGTTTTTCATTGATTTGGAAATAACTTGGAAACTTTTCTCCGATATTAATTTGTTCTTTAACTCTAAATTTATACAACTTGGTGTTTCAAAACGAGAAGAACTTGTCCAAATTCAGATAGTTATATGATCTCTTTTTGTGTCAAGAAAAAGCACCATTCTTACTAGAGATAATTACTAGACACAAGAAAAACACATGTAATTATTACTTATTGCATATATTGTTAGAAAATTTTCAACAGTTATATACATCAGAAAAATAAATTTTCTTTTGCTATTTTATTGGTGTAGACAAAATAATGATAAAAGTAAAGCTAGATGCATTTAGAGATTGAAATTTGACACATGTACAATTCGTACTAAAAAATAACTAATTACTTTAGATATAGAAAACTTGAGCGATATGGATTTGTGGGTTTCATCTTTATATTTTAACTCAATTGACCCCAGTGGGTAGCTCAGTTGGCAGATGGACAAGCTTGAAGCTTGGGTAAATGATTTCCAAGTTAACGGCTCAAATCCCACAAATGGCAAAAGGTTTCAAAAAAAATATATATCTAGTCTAGATAGGTGGATAAATAGATATTATGTTAAAAAATAATAATAATAAATTAATTAATTAATTAAAAATTAAAAAATTAAAAATTAAAAATTAAAAAAACACAATTGCCCAAAAGTAATTGTTTGTTTTAGTTAAAGGTTTTGCGTTATAAATGTCATTAACCCATTTAACGTTTTTGCAATTACCCAAACATACAAACTTGGTAAGTAAGCAGATGAAGACAGTGAGGCAGGTAATTTGGTTGGAGAGACATTTGCCTTTTCTTGTTGGTGCCCCATTGTGGAGGATTTTTCTTGTGTATAAACTGTAAGATTTAAAACTAGTGGCTGCAATTCAGTTGGGACCATTTTCAGATTTGAAATCAACCCCGTAGTGTCCAAAACCGAGCATTAATTTGATGACAAAGTAGCATGAATAGTCGAGGACTCGACCATATAACTATGTTGTAAGATACTGATCAACTTGCCTACTTTTGATATACCGGCCATTTGTAATGACGGTGATTCGAACTTATGATATTACCAGATAAATGAACGCTTTTTCCACTTAACCATATTGGATGGGTTGTCTGATTGCCCTATTTGACAGCCGAGTTTTCACCATAAAATTATCACTAATATTCACCATCAATAATTCACTAATATTTACTAAAATGAAAGAAATTGATTTGAAATGTAATGAATATAATATGGAAACAATGGAGAGATGGAGACGTGAGAAGTGGAAAGCAGTGGGGTTGCATGTGCATGTGAAGTAAAGAAGGAAAAGAAGCAGAAGGAGGACATAACCTCATCCCCTTCACGTGCGCTGCCGGCCCACGCCATCTCCCTCGTGGGCTCGCCCTATCACTCCAACTTTTGTGGTCCATCCCCCACTTCTCCTAACACTATCAACAGCAGTCAACCCATCGGATTTCGATTTCCACGTCGAACCTCAATATCAATACAGACTGCAGAGTTTCTCAAGTTGTACCATCATCTATATAAAATAATTAGTTTAAAATTATATATATATATAATTTTACAATTTTGTTATTTTTAATATTTTTAAAAATATAAAAAAAGAGCATATTTGTAATATGTGGAGTGTTTTTACAAGATTTCATATTTTTAAAATTTTTAATAGAGAGTTTATATATAGAAAAAAAAAAACAAAAAAGGGTACTTATAGTTTTTCAGAGATGTAAATATTTCTACTCTTTAGTGGATGTAAATATGGGCACTCTCGATTGCACACCTTAATTCCAATCCAAGTCAGTTTTGTACCGAGTGCCACTAAACATGACCTAATGGGCCAATTATTCTAATGAACCTATTATATGGGTTTTGTTAGACCCTCACAATTTGCTAGACATTCCATGTGGGCTTCACTTGGAGTGATCACCATCCTTGGGCTGCTCTTTCCATTCCATATTGTCATTCATAGAAACAATTTAAGGATTTTATTAAAAAAATTGAAATCTAAAAACAATAAAATTTAAATTTTAAAAATGGAGATAATTTAAAAAATTTAAATCCTAACATATATTTAAAACACTTCTATTTTACACGATGTTTAAGGGGGAATTACAGTTTAGTCCTTATATTTGGACGAAACGTCACTTTTTTACTCGACTTATATGTATTAGAGTTTTTGGTCCTCATCTTTTCAGAAATACATCAAAATGGTCCATCCGTTAGTCAACTGTTAATCAAAGTTAACGGAAGTAAGGGTATTTATGTCTCTACACATATAACGGTGCAAAAGTGACATGTGTACCAATGACAGTTAAAAAAAAATCAAAATTCCGGAAATAAATATATTTTAAGAAATAAAAATATATAAAAAAAAATCATTTCAATGTAAATGGAAACCCAAAAACGAAAAACCTGTTTTTTTTTTGTTCAAAATCAGTAAATAATTTTTTTTCATCTCTTCATTCAAATCCACCAAAGAAAAATCAAACACGTCTTTATCAATCCAAATCCAAGCACACCTCAACTTGACTATTTCATCTTCGAATTTTTTTTTTTGGAGCAGATCTGCTCCAATGGCGATTCCATCTGAGATGGAGAAGATCCATCGCATAGTCATCCTCTCTCTTTTCTAATCTAACACTGAATTCTCTCTCTACTTTGTCATTTTGTTTCATTCTTCATCCAAGCCCATCTCTCTGTTTCGCATGTTCGTTTTCTGACTGTAACCAACTATCTCTCTCTCTCTCAAGCTTTTGCTTTCTCTATTTTCTCTCTATATTATCTCTATTTCTCTCACTTATACCAGCCCTTTCTTATTCTCAGTTTTCTTTATTTTATAGTTTTATTTTTTTGATATGTTATGGTTTCTTATATCTCTATTTTCTCATTCTTCTTTGCTTCTATTTTCTTCTCTTGATTATTGTCTGCTATACTCTCTCTCTCTCTCTGATCATCTCTATCTCTTTTGTTTTGTTTATATATATATATCTGTCTCTGCTATGCATTGCAAGAGGAGATTTGGAAATATTTCCAGATCTCCTTCCAACTTTTTTTTTAATATTTTATTTTTTTAATAAATCCCCAAAACTTTCCAGAGATGGAGTAATGGTAAATTGATGGAGTTTAATTTATAATCTCTTTTAAAAAAAATTATTTTTCCAAATCCCAAACAAAACATTTAATATTATATTTTTTTAGGTTGAGAAGAATCTAGATAGTGATATTGATGGTAGTAATAAAAATCCAGATAGTGGGATTTTGTGGAACAACAATTCGGCTTCGAAGACACAAGAAAAAATGGGGTCTTTGACGTTTAATGTTATCGATGCATCATCATCACCATCATCAGTTGATTCTAGTGGTGAAGTGTTGTCAAAACAAGCAGTGAAATTTGCCGCTGATGCATCAATAAGTGGGCCACAAGCAGGATCCTCTTGAACTCATAAAAAGAACCCACAAAAAATTTAATTTAGATCTTCCAACTTTTTTTTTTTTTTATATATATATATATTTTAATAAATCCCCAAAACTTTCCAAATCTGGAGGAATAGTAAATTGATAGAGTTTAATTTTCTAATTTCTTTTTTTAAAAATTATTTTTCCAAATCCCAAACAAAAAATTTAATTTCCAATGGTGGAGATTGATTGATGGATGGAGTAGATCAATCTCTTTCATCCATTCTTTTGTTTTAAGATAATTAATTTATTAATTAATATTATATATTTTTTTTATTTTTTTATAATTATTAAATAGTTTTATAATTTAATTTTGATAATGTAAATATAGTATTTGATTTTTGAATATGTAATAATTTTAAACCGAGGGTAAAAGAGTACTTTCTCAAGTCTTGTTAAGTTTGACTGTTAGTTTTTTAGTCAAAGGACTATTTTGATGTATTTTTGAAAAGATGAGGACCAAAGACCCTAATACGCATAAGTCGAGTGAAAATGTAATGTTTCGTTAAAATATAGGGACCAAACTGTAATTTCCCCGATATTTAATCAACTACAACATCTCTTTCAAGTCACCAGAAACCTTAATTTGTATTTGAACCAAAAAACTCATAGAAACTCCTCCAAATCAACATCATTGGGCACTTGATATCCAAAAAACAAGGAGTAATCATCAAGCTCATCGGAAGTGAAGTTGGGCATCCTCCAACTCTTTGCAACTTCAGAGTCATGTCCACTTGTTAGAAGTTCCAACACCTAGTGAGTAGTGACAAAACAAAACCACAGCTTCAATAACATGACACATGAGTCATGACACATTTGAGTTAGTGAACACAATGGAGATCGAGTTTATGTACCTTACTCATCGATGGACGCCAGGTTGAAGATTGTCTTACACAGAACGAAGCCGTTAAGATTAGTCTATGCATTTGATCTGTATCGTATTTACCTTCCAGGCTCGGATCAATTAGTCTTGTTATGTTTCCACACTCCATATGTGGCTTTGCCTGCACACACACACACACACAAACACACACACATATATATATATATATATTAGTTTTTGAATTTCGTCAGAAACCTCTCTACAAATTCCGTCACAGGAACGAATATTTTCATACCCATAAGAGAAGATTTTGTCTGGATGAATCGACAGGTTTTCTTCCAGTTATGATCTCCAAAAGAAGAACACCAAATGCAAAAACATCTGTTTTCTCATCCACAATTCCATGCATAAAGTATTCGGGTGCTAGGTACCCAAATGTACCCTCAATTGGGATCACAGCATGGTGAGTCCATTTGTTAGGAAGCCATTTTGCAAGCCCGAAATCAGTGATCTGAAAAGAAAAACAAAGGTTATTATCTGAACAGAAAAAAGTGGTAGAATTGAAGTTGTTAAATATATATGTCAGGACCTGTGGCTCATAGTCAGGACCAAGAAGAACATTGGAGGCTTTTATGTCACGGTGTATGATTCTGTGCTTGCAACATTTGTGAAGATAATGCAAGCCCCTTGCAACTCCCAGAGCAATTTTGTATCTGACAGGCCAATCCAGTGACTCGCTTGTTTTATCTGGACATATTTTAAACATTTCAACTACTTGAAGTTCGTAATCATTCCGATTTAAGAAGAGAGTTGTTCTTCTTACCATGTAAAGCAGTAGCCAAATTTCCGTTCTGAGAGAGGTTGAATATGAGATAGAGTCCATTTTCTATACAGCAACCAAGTAAGGTTGCTGTATTGGGATGACAAACATGTCCGATTATGCCCAACTCCATCAGAAATTCTTTTTCTTTGTTTCCATCTTTGTTGTCCTTAGCCAACCTCTTCACAGCAATTCTTCTTCCATCACAAAGATTTCCTTTATATACCTCTGAATACCCTCCTTGCCCCACCATATTATCTGAATTTACCCACCAAAAGTTGGTAATTGTCTTTCAAGAAACTAAGAAGAAAAATCAAAACTGGGAATTTTTTTTTGTTTTTACCTGAGTGGAAGTTTCTCGTAGCTTTAGAGATTTCCTCATAGCTAAAACACTTTAACAAAGGCTGGGGCTTTTCTTTGTTAGAAACATTTGTATTTCCTTTTCTCATTGGTGAAGTGAAGAGTGAGGTGATAAATCTGCCTGGTGACATTCCCTTCCTGCTTTTGTTGGATTGGTTTTTGAACTTATTAGGAGGTGGTGATTGTGATTGTGTGGTGATGCTCGAGTCCTCAAAGCTGAACGTATCGTCTTCTGTGCTGTTCGATTCTCCTTCAAGTTCATCTAGCACAGTTCTTGGAGAAGCATTTTTTATCATTGTTTCCAAGACACTATGCTTTCGAACAGGGGAGGCTGTCCTGCCACTCCACCTCGAACTCAATCGACAAGTTTCTATTTCATAAATAAAAGATTAGAGAACAGTCAAATTCATCAAAGCAGTTTTGTACAAAAACAGACCTTCAGAATTTGAAGAATCTGAACTTGAGTTTTGTTGTTGTGCTTCACTACATCTCCCAAAGGACACTACTGTGCAGCCTTCCGGGGCATGCTCGAAACAATATTTTGTTGCTTTGTGTGGAATTCTAACAGATAAAAAGAAGAAATGATAGATTATGATAGGCCATAATAAAGACTAATTAAGATTTTTGAGAGAAGAATTGGTTCAATTCTCACTTTCTTGAGCGACGAAGCAGGAGAAAATCAGCCGAAATGGATTTTGCATCCTCAATTAGACCTCTTCCAACACTAGAGCAGAACCCAACTCTAGCTTCCAAATGTACCTGAAAATTTCATATTTAAATGAGCATCTTCAACTTCAGTAGAGTGCAAAGGAATCAAATCTTTTAATTTGTTACATAAACTAATGTACCTGCTTAGACTGGCAAGTTTTGGCAAATTCTCCCAGCACTGATATGACATGAGCTTTTGCTTGACGAATTTGTGATTGCTTTTTTGCTTTTGATCCTAGCTTCTTTGATTCTTCACCCACTGTTGTTTAACAGAAATGGAAAAATATGTAAAACTGTCTCTATTTGAGTGAATGCACTAGGAATTGTCTAAAAAAATCAAGCAAGCGATATAGATACCAAGAACATGTATGGCAACAATGCTGTCATTTGGATGAGCTAAATCTCTGATTGCCCATGAGAGAAGCTCTTTGCTTTCATCTGGGTCCAAAGAGATACCTACTAGTATTTTCGAAGAGGTCGAAGTGAGCATCCTAGAGCACAAATTGGCTAACAAGTCAAAACCCAAGTGAGTTGATGTGCAGGAGAGATTTTGTTATGTTATCTTTTATATTTGAAGAAGAGCAATAAACATGATTAAGATAAGTAGGGAGAGTGAGACCACTTAAAGCTTTGGTTACATTCCATTAATCTTGTTTAAGAAGCATAAAAAAAAAGAGCTTTTAGAATAAGTGATGAGTGATTTCAGTGTCTGTCTCTCTCTTATTTGAGAAATTTGGGGACTTCAAGTTTATTAAGTGTTATGGTTGGATGCTTTGGTGTATAAGCAAAGGTGGTAGGGGTGGCATGATCATGTATTTGATTTGTCTTGCTATGAAAGCCAAAGCACTTCTTGGTTGGATTTGGTAGGAAGGGTTATTAATATTTGCCACTCAAGCTAGAATTCAAAAAGAAGGCTCCCACTTTATCATTGAGATCAAACGAAGGGTTTTTAACTATATAGGACCGAAATTTGTAAAGATCAGACAATATATGTATGGTTCGAATATCTACCCATAATAAAGCGGGAGAAAACTTATAGAGATGGAGAAATTCATTTCAGTTGTTAATATATTTGTTTGGCCTATATTCATTATCCATACAATCATGGGACCTATCTCAGTTTTGTCTTAGACTACACATTACAAACGTGGTACCAAAAGAAAGATTTTATCACAAGTATTCCCAGCATCACTATCATTATCATTATTACTGTTGTTGTTATTACTATATCGTTTCCAAACGATATGGAATGTCCTCCAATGAAGAAAGAGAATTTTTTTATTTTTTTATTTTTTATTTTTTTATTTTTATTTTTATAATAAGAAAAAGTATCTATTATAAATATCTGAAGGGAGAATTTCATATATCTTTGAGATTTCACTTATTTTTTTAAAAAAAATATTTGGTTTCAGAATTTCATTGAAAATCTCTTATGGGGCTTACTTTTTTCCAATTCTACCATATCTACAGTGTCAATTGAGGAGAAAAATAATTGAGATCCCACTATATTTTTATTAATCAATGTATTGAAATATAATGGGTATTAATATAGTTGAAAGTTCTAAATAAAATCGACTCCTCATTAATATACAAATTCAGCATGCGGTTCATAATCAAAAGGAGTCCTTTATAAATGAAATTGCCCATACTCTGCAACTTGTGACACCAATAAATCCTTAATGTGTTTATTTTTTAGGATTGGATTTTACGCAATCAATCATTGTAAAATTGAATGGAACAGAAAGAAATTAAATTAAATCATTCTCATTTATAAGAATTTCTTTCTTTTTACATATTCTGCAGCAGAGTATGATGTAGTGAACACGTTCGCCAATCATTTTTTTTTTTGGGTGCAATTATTTTAGGTTTTTTTATTGGAATTATTTTTTGATTATGGGTTTGTATTTTCAGATTCAATTTGTGTTTTGTGAAGTTTATATATATATATATATATATGTGTTCAAGTTAGTGCTCACTGATATAACTTCGTCAGTGTGCACTGATATAACTTCGTTAGTGCGCACTGATATAACTTCATCAGTGCATTAGATGTAGATTATTAGATTTACATACTTTGACTCAAAATGTATGCACTTGTCAAAGCTTCTCTATAATTAGTGGTCTATATGCATTGGTATTAAAGTAGTTACATAAATACGTACTGACCAGAATGAGACCGATATATATATACAGAAATGTTCAAGTCAGTGCACACTGATATAACTTCGTCATTGCGCACTGATATAACTTCGTCAGTGCATTAGATGTGGACCAATAGATTTACATACTTTGACTCAAAGTGTATGCACTTGTCAAAATTTCTCCATAATCAGTGATCCACATGCATTGGTACTGATGTAGTTACATAAGTGTGCACCGATATGAATGAGACCGCGTATATATATATATATATATATATATATATATGGTGGTTGTTGGAATGGGGGATTTGAGTGTGTTGATTGATAATCTTTCTTTGTAAAGATTGATGATCTGGGTTTGTCAAATTGATGAAGGATATATGTTTGTATCTGAATTGATGAAGGAGATGTGTTTGGATCTAGAATTTTTTTTTTTTTTTTTTGATTAAGTTTGAATCTGGAATTCTGGTTTGATGAAAAGATGTGTGTTTGGATTATTATTATTGTTATTATTTTAAAATTTAATTCAAGGAAAAAATTTTGACATTGATGAATGCTTTTTTTTTTTTTTTTTTTTTAAGTCTAGATTATTTTTTATTAAATTTTTTTATTAAATTAATAAAATAAATCAATAAATAATAAAATATTTTTAATCCAGTCCCAGGTCATTCCAAACATAAGATTGGACTATTTTAGTCATATCCCATATTACACCAAACAATAGACAGTGGTATATTTAATCATAAACAATCCAGTCCAATCCTAGTCTAATCCAATCCCATAAAATAGTCTAATCCAATCCTGCACATCAAACGGCGCCCTAAAGTTTTGTCTAGGGATGGCAAACCCAAAATATTTTCCAATCCAAATCCGACCGCGAATTGAATGATTTCAAAGATTCGGGTTTCCACCCAGGATTTGGATCCTTTGCTGATCTGATCTTTTTCCTGACTTTTTTAAAACATGTGATTGGTTGTTAATAAAGTGTCTGTGAAAACCAATCACATCTTAATCATTTATTTATTGCAATGCTTATGTGTCATGAGATTATACGAAATCAAGAAAAAGATCAGATCAGCAGCGGATCCAAATTCTTCCACCCATGGGTTTTGATAAAATTCAAACCCATCTATGAACCAACAAAATTATTTGGGTTCACGAGTTCCTCTTATTTTTTTTTTTTCCAAAAATGAACCCGTTTCAGGTTTAGATTTTATGTTCGAAACCAATCAATGACCCGAATAACAAAACTTATATCCAACCCATGCCGGTCGGATTCAAGTGGGTGCCTATGTCCAGCCTTAAGGATAGCCCATTGTAAGTCCCACCGTTTTATGATTAACTTATTTCTGTGACAAACCACAATGAGATATTTTGTAAGGGTAGCTTAGGTTCTTGATGTGGTCATCGAGTTCGTGATTGTGTATGGAAAGCTTCCTGGCATCCCATGTACTTTAAGATCAAGAGCCTCAATGGTATATCACTTAACTTGTACTCTTGAAGAGATTAGGTGCACACACACACACACACATGTCATTCATTTGTGTTATTCTATTGTCATTTAAGTGTGCATTACACCATTCACACACTTGTATATATTGCATATAGGTTAGTGTGTTAGATCACATGAGAATGCCTCTTCTTCTCATTGTCGTGGTCTTGATGTCGTCTTGGTGAACTGCAAAAATCATTCCAGTGGATTTTACGGTCCAAGTGTCGTCTTGGACCACTACGAAAAATGGACGCGACATTCCTTCTAGAGGATTTCGTGGTTCAAGTGTCGTCTTAGACCACCGTGAAAAACCTTTTAGAGGTTTTTGCTATCTAAGTGTTGTCATAGAGAACTGCAACAAAGTGGCATGAAGTTTTCTCCAGTGATTTTTACAGTTATGGTGGTTTCGTCATGAACCACTGTGACAATGGGACCGTGATTTTCCAGCGATGATTCAGTTGCCTTTGTCGCGGCAGTTTTTCGTCATGGTCAATCGTAAAAAATGGGACCACGACAAACCGTTTTTGTCAAAACGATGTAGCTTTACAAGTCCCTTATATATATTGTCTAAGATACTTTCTTTTACACCAAGAACTCCAAAATTTTGAGATTGAGTGAGCATATTGAGTTATTAGAGAGAGATTAGTTCAAGCAATCATTTGCATCACCACTTGGTAGGTAAGACAAAAATTCCATTTCATTTATTGTTCTTCCTTTTTATTTACCAAGACATCATCTTTATCGCTTTTTCATTAAGGCTTTAGTGATTATAGGGGTTAGTTAATAACTAGGGTTGTTGGGTTTGCACATTCACATCTAGCTAAACATTTAGTGTCAGTCTAGCACTCATATGCATTGAGCGTTCATTGATTGTTCACTTTAGACTTTAATTCTCTTAATTGAGTTCAAGTCTTATGGCTACATGTGGTAGTTGCACAAGTAAGAGAAGTCTTGCAACCAAAGGGTTGGTTGGCAAACATTTGTCAAGTCTCACTATTAAAGGCTTGCAGGTAGGATAGATTGAGTTACGAACTTTGAGAAGAGTGACTAGATGTCAACTTAGGTTGTAATAAATTATTCAAATAGTGGAGTTTCTATGATGAAAATACACAAAGTGTGTTTCTATGATGAAAATACACAAAGTGTGTCTAAACAACTGGGGGGGGGGGGGGCTAAATGGGTTGTTAATCGATTAATTACCAACTTTTTCGATTAGTCAATATTAATAAAAACAAGCCAACATAACTCACTTACAATCAATGTAATAGAAATGCAGAAAACAATAAAAATATGTTAAGTTGACTTATGTGAGAAACCCTCAAATTGGGCAAACTCAAGTGCTAGCCACCTAGCCACTTCGCCATCAAATCCATTATTTGAATACTTGTTTACAACCTAAGTTGACACCTTAGTCACATTATTCTCAGAAGTAACATAAGTTATTCTACCTGCGAGCCTTTAATAGTGATTCTAGACCAATTACTTGCCAATAAACCCTTTGATTACAAGACTTACTTGCTTGTGCACCTTTAGCTAGAAGTTAAAAGACTTTGACTTTTTGAAGAGAATTAATAGTCTAAGTGAATATATAACAATATCCAAAATGCAATAATGTATAAGACTACACACAAAATGCATAACTAGATGTTATAATCAGTGTTCTAATCGACGCTAGTCGTACGGTGGAACGACACCTATCACCTAGACCGCCTAGGCGTCGACAAGTCGGCAATCTTTTTTTTTTTTTTCACATATTGTAATTTTATCAGTTTCCCATATTAGCTTTCTTTTTCTTTTTTTTCTTTTTAAATTTTTTTGTAGATGAATCCAAGACCCCACCATCTTAATTAATGTGTACATTACCACATCATCACTCATCTGCCATCAATCCACCCAACTACTCCCTCCCTCAATTAATGTGCTCAACACCACTCATCTTCTCTCAATTAACGTGCAACCACACTTTGTCTCTCATTTCAATAGACATTTTATTTCAAAATTTCAACTCTCTCTCCATTTTTCTCTATCACCGATATGTAAATTTCCAACACTCTCAATCTCTCTCTCTCTCTAACCTCCATCACTAATTAGGGCTTTGTTTTTTATTTCAAGTTTTTAAAAATCTCTCTCTCTCTCTCTCTTCCTTTCTCTTCAAACTCCATCTTTTTCTTTACAGCTCCATCTTCTTCTTCTTCAAAATCATCTCTCTTCAAGTTTTTATCAACACACACACACACACACACACACACACACACTCTATCTCTCTCTACAACTCCATCTTCTTCCCAATGAATCTAGGTTTCAACGGCAAGTTCTAGCAAGCTGGCCATCATTTTTTTCTTTAAATATCGGGCTTCGCCTAGTCCTCCTCTGGCGGACAAGTTAGAGTCAAGCCGTTGACTAGTCACCCTCCGCCTAATAAGGCCGATTTTTGCTTTTCGATGCAGCGGAAGGCTGCCTAGCAAATTTCTAGTGATTAATCAATCAATTTTTTCGATTACTAGAACACTAGATATAATGCAATTTAACAATCTAGTTATCAAAAATGCCCACATGCCTATTCATGAGGTCTCAATTAGATGTATAGAGAAATTCTAACAATCTAATTATCAATTAAACACAAATGAATGTTCAAAAAAGCTTAACTAAATAAATAAACATATATCTGTTAACCTAGTTATCAAACAATCTCACAAGAATATTCAAGGCTTAGCAATTTAGGAAAAATCAACTTAATCATGCAAGCTATCACAAACAAACCTCACACATGTCATAACTTCACTAGATATGCAATTAATGTGAAGATTTGCTAACCTAAGCAGTTAAAGACATGTCTTGATGAAATAGAACAATAAATGAGTTAAGATGGTTTTTCTACTTACCAAGTGAAGACATTAATGAAGACTCATGCTTGAATGGTGCTAGATGATGCAAGATGAAGATGGGTTTTAGGATTTAGAGAGTCAAATAAGCAATCTTGGTGTTTTTTCTCACAAGAGACCCTAATCTCTCTCAAGAAGAGATAATTTCATGATTTAGGGTTCTCTTAGATTTTGCAAAAATGGGAAAGTAGAGTATTTATAAAGCCCTAACAAAATTACATCATTGTATGAAATTTCCCGATGATCGTGGTAGACATACCGCAGTCCATGCAAAGGTCCAAACTGCGGTACACACAACGTAGAAACCTTTGGATTCGAACACGGTTAAAACCACGGGACAAAGGTGCTGCATCAACTACGCAACCAACTGCGGAATACTCATTAGAAATGACCGATCATCAAAACGTGGAACATGCATACGCACAAACTACACAACCAACTGCGTAATGTTCACTAAAATGAATCGCGGGGTATGCATGGTGTACCAACCGCGGGACACACAGTGACCCAGACCGCGAAAGAGAAAGACTCTCTTTTACAAGCGGTAGAACACACACGCATAAAGAAAATCACACCAACGTGCAAGTGCAGAAGTTTTCAATCAACAAATGGAAACAAATTACAACACAAACACACACACCATAGATCTGAAATTAGATACAAAACAAGCAAATTAGTTCACAGAACTCAAGCAATGAAACATGCACGAATACTAAGGAATCATGATGCGTGTGTGTATGTGTAATAAAATGCACACTAAAAAGGACCCAATGCATAAACAATATAAATGTGTAAGTTCCTCATATTTTGATTGACTTATTTTGTTGACAAAAAACGTTTTGGGATGTCTATGTAATAGGTAGCTTAAGTTCTCATTGACAAGCTTCCAAGCATCTCGATGACTTTAAGAGCAAGAGCGAAAGGTAAATCACTTGACTTGCCTCTTGAAGATATTAGTTGTACACACACACTTCTTCATGCATATTTTATTCATCTTGCATTTGTGCTTCAATTCTTTTTTGTGTGCATTATTCACACTTCACACTTGTACCTCTTTGTTGGATTTTGTTATATGATAGTGTCTAGTAATATGTTTTCGTTTGTGTGATCGGAAATGTTCGTGTTTGGACGATGGTGTGAATGTCTTAGCACGATGGTTGACCATTTGAGAATGTCCGATTCTTCTCTTGGATAAGTGTTAGATTTGGTTTGAGTTGCTTATTACTCAAGCAAGTTGGTCAAGTGCCACTGTAAAAGGCCTATGGGTAGAGTAGAATGTGCTCATGCAAAGAGTAGTGGATCGGGGGATATCACTAGGGATTGAACCAAGAGTGGTGAGTGGTAGTATCTATAGCCTGAGGTTGTCTAAAGTAAGAGTCTGTGTGTCACTGAAGGGTGTAACCTTTTATTCATATAGTGGATTTCAGTGATCGTGTGTGGCTAGCATAATAGCTCGTGGTTTTTCTTTGTTCAAAGTTTCCACATAAAAATCAAGTGTTCTTTAGTTTCCGCACTTTATACTTGATTTATATTGTTATGTGTTTGGTTTTATTTTTGAATATTGACTAATCCGAAATATTGGTAACTAATCGGATTAACAACTCATTCACCCTCCTATAGATTGTTTAGACACGTGTATAATATTCTTTTCAAAATGCATGAAGGTGCATATGTGTGTATGTGCACATATTCTCTTCAAGAATCAAGTCAAATGATATAACTTTTGCTCTTGTTCTTGAAGTCATGGAGATGCTTGGAAGCTTGTCATCGAGGTCCTAATCTACCCATTACAAAATAATCTCCAATGTGGTTTGTCATTAAATAAGTCAATCATAAAAAATGAGGTACTTACATGTGACTAAGTGGATAGTGAGGCTAGTCCCGTGGTTTTTTCTAGTTGGAGGATTTTCACGTAAAAATCAAGTGTTCATTCAATGTACTTGATTTTTGGGTTGTTTGTGTGTTTAATTTTGTAAGGATTCCCATTTGTTGATTGACTTATTTTATGGACAAACCATATGTTGGGGTTTAAATGTAAGGGTAGTTTAGGTGATTGAGATTCAAGCTCAAAGTCCCTTTCAAGACCTCAAGAGAACAAGCACTTCAAAGGTAAATTTCTAAGTGTTTACTTGCTTTGAAGAGATGTAGTTGCACACACTCACAACACATGCATAACTCTTATTTTTGTATGTTGTGTGTCTTTATTATATGTGCATTAATGTTCATTAATCTCTCTTCTTGCATGTTTAATTTGTTTGCATCATCTTGTGTGTTAAATATCATGTCATGATTAGGCTTAGGATGCATCATTTTTGTAAGGGGTGCTGTACAACCGCCCTTCAGGTGCTGTACAACTGCCTTTCAGGCGCTCTACGATCGCCTTACGTAGAGCGGTGCCATTGGTCGATTTAATTGTCGCTTGTGAACCGCCCTACAACAGCCCTACATAAACAACCCTACATAGAACGGGTGTAGAGCGGCTCTCAAAATCCTGAAAGCAACCTCCCTTGGTTTGCCTAATTTCCGCTCTACGCGTAGAGTGGTCATAAAGAACTTGTTCTTCACTTCCCAGGTGAACCGCCTTACAACTACTCTACGTAGAGCGGGAGTAAGGCGGTCAAGGCAAATTTTAGGGAAACTTATCAAAACGATGTCACTTCATTTTGACACCCTATATATATGCCTATTTTGTTTTAGGTCAGTTTTAAGAGTTCCAAAAACATATTTTTCACTTAGAAAATATTTCAAGAGAAAAATTCACAAGAACTCACCTTTAAACACTCAAAGCTTTTCCTTTGTGCATCAAAGATCATCTTGCATCATCTATGACCATATAAAATGCATCTATACATGGTTTAGCAACATCACATCTTGCTTGGTAAGGTTTTCACTATTATCTTACTTAACTGGTGCCTTTCTTAACAAGCCATCTCTTTTATCATTTGTATGCTCCTAGAATATATTCTAGATACAAAATAGAGATTGATTGTGGTGTATTGATTGAGTGTTGTATTTTGATAGCTTCATAAGATTTCCATAATACATGTTTAGCTAAGTTTTATGACATGTCATTTAGCTATTGATAGCTAGGATTGTATTAATTGTTAATTCATCATCCTAGATAAGCATCTAAGGTTACCTAGCTTTATTTGCTCCTTGAATATCACCATATATTCACATAGGCTTTTTATCTCTTCATTGAGAACTAAGACTTGTGTTAGGTTGTGTAAATCACAAGTGATTGGACTAGGTCCACTTTTAAAGGCCTACGGGTAGTGGTAGCGGGATATTGGCCGGGATTAGGCCGTAAAATCGAGATTAGGTTGTATACGCTATTGCAATTAATAGATTCGAGGTTCGTGTGTGGAGCATATAACAGCCCGTGGTTTTTTCTAGTGGTTGGGTTTCCATATATACTTCAAGTGTTGTTTATATTTCCGCACCATATTACACTTGTTGTTTTTATTGATTAGTTAGGGTATTTTCGTAAATATTGACTAAACGCAAAAATTTGTAATAATTGTTTAAAATCTATTCACTCCCCTCTAGATTAATATTGAACACACCATTAATTTGTTTCAAACTTTGACTAATCGAAAAAGTTCCCTCTAGATTGTTTAAACACTTTAACAATTTATTTTCAGTTGGTATCATAGTAGTTTCCTAGGCATAATATAGGTATATCATTGTTCTCATTTGTGTTTTGCATTTTGCAGTTTATTCATTGCATCGAACACTATGAGTGGAAATGTGATGGGTCATAAGGGAGCTTCTAGTACTAGACTGCTATTGCTCACTGTCGATAATTACTCTTCATGGAAAGGGAAGATAGACTCATTTCTCTCGGTTATATATTATAGGGTTTGGATGGTGATCGAAGATGAGTACACTCCATTCACGATGATAGCCGAAGATGGAAGCATAGTGCCCAAACCCAAGGCTCAATTGAGTGCTTACAAGTTTGAAGCTTCTAAATGGAACAACAAGGCAATGCATTTATTGTTTTGTGCCACGAACGAGAACCAATACAAGCTCATCCAAATCACAAGGAATGCATATGAAACATGGGAGATCCTTGGGATGATACATGAATGGACTCAAACGGTGAAGGACTCGACGCTACAAGTTCTACAAACTCAGTTCGAGACCATCAAGATGTAAGAGCATGAGTTGTTCAATGACTTCCAAATCAAGTTGATGGACATTGTTAACTAAATTCATCAACTTGGTTATCCATACACCGACATGAGGATTAATCAGAAGATTATGAGATCTCTTCCTAATAGGTTTGAAGTCAATGTGACGGCTATTGAAGAGAATTGTGATTACAAGAAGATGAAGCCGAGTCAAGTTATCGGGAAGTTTTTAGCCTATGAGTTAAGGAAGATTGTGGTCAACCAAAGAAGCAAAATGGGATTACTCTAAAAAACCTCCTATCTTGAAAAGGAGGAAAGTGACTCATATAAAGAAATGGCCCTTATGGTCAAGAGATTAAAGAGGTTCTTGAAGTTTGACAAGAAGAGAATTAATTCCAAAGGGAAGGGGGTAAAGAAGAAACTGATGATTTGATTACTTGGAGTTGAAGTTGGAAGCATTTGTGACTTGGTTACTTGGAGTTTGTTCAGGTTCTTTGATAAATTGATTGCTTGAATATCATTCAGTTTAAGATAGGATGTTATATATTTAGATGTTATTTTGTGTTTGGTTTTGTTAATAAACTCTATTGTTAGGGAACCTGATTTCGTTTGACCTTTTCTTTTTGAGAATTCCATTAATCTAGGACGATTAGACGTGGGATATCCTGAGCTATCTTGCTGTTGAATTTTCTATGTAATTGGATTTTTTTTAATTTTTTTTAATTTTTAATTTTTTTTTGTATGGCTATTTAAGCCAAGTCTTTCTCTTTTGAATAATATACGATTATTCTCTTAATCACTTGTTTCATTGATACTGAAAGTTTTGATTATTGACATATGTACGTAATTGCACCAGTTTATAATTCTTTTTTTTTTTTTTTTTTGTATGGCTATTTAAGCCAAGTCTTTCTCTTTTGAATAATATACGATTATTCTCTCAATCACTTGTTTCATTGATACTGAAAGTTTTGATTATTGACATATGTACGTAATTGCACCAGTTTATAATTCTTTTTTTTTTTTTTTTTTTTACAAACACCATTTTATAATTCTATGACTATATTATTGACTGTACAATCAAGTGGTGTTGTTTTTGTGTATACATTTTTTTTTTAATAGATTCATAAGAGTCTCAACAATTCTCACAATTTCAACACCATCCCAATGACACTGGACATATAAATTATAGTGACTCGCTCAATACTCAGTAGGTCCATAAAACCTACTGTTCCAACCCAGTTTTGCCTTAATCTAATGAATGCTTCATATCTTTCTTATGTTCACCAATAGTTTGGATCCGGATTATCGTTCCAAAGTCTATTGAATGATCCCAAACATCTATTTGATACTCAAACCAAAGGATCTAGCAAAAAATTTAAGGCCACAGAAAAGTTCAATATCTCTTGAACTTCATCGCTTGACAAAAAGTGGACTAAAGTTGAAGACATTGCACTAACTAATGCATGACTATATGTCTTTGTTGATTCTGATATTGGTAATAATCATAAAAATTTAGTAACAAGGAATTTTACAAACTTAGAAGGACAATATGAGCGCATATGATAAGGTCCGAACCACCAATAGCATAGGATGTCATTGGGAAATAAAATACTAGCTATGGTAAACAAAAAGCATGCATTACATGAGCGATCGGAAAAAACTCCACAAAGTGGAACAACCTCGGAAGATAAGATAATATCTTAGCTATCGATCTCTTATTTTTTATAGTCGACTTTAATGTTGTTTACAAGTACTGACATTAAGAATTTTCATTTGTTATAAAATATATATTTAGAATTAATGTTAATTTACTTATTCTTCTATATTTCTGTTTTCCCTCTTGTTTTCTTGTAGAGAAGAGAAGTAATGCGAATATATGAGGACTTCACTAATTGAAAATCATTCAAATACGAGCATTGTTGGGAGATCTTGATAAAAAAATCCAAAATGGTGTTCAAAAGAACTTACAAGCACAAATGACTCCAACAAACAAAAGTCTATCAATGATAGTGATAGTCAAGTGTCTTTTTCCTATCAAGGAGATGATTTTATAAATTGGGATACTCTTATAAGTGAAGGTGTTAATTCTAATGGGGTTGAGCACCTGTAAGAAAGAAAAGTTATTAAAGAGAAAAATAGGCGGTTGAATGACAAAAAGGGCATGGTTGATGCATAGTACAATTTACAAAGCACTTTGGAGAAGCAAATTAAAGTTAATCAAGAAGAGTTGGAGTTAAAAGAGAAAAAGATAAGAAAGAATTTGAGTTGTGAGAACAAACAATGAAAAAAGAGAAAGAACAAAAAAGGAAGGAGAAAGCACAAATGAGACAAGAACAAGAATAAATTTTCAACAATGATGCCAACAAACTTCCACTAGTGATACATTCGACCTTTGAAGTATATTAAACTCAAATATTGAAGGAATGGGAAAATGATAACCTTTTTGGAAATGTTTTAACAAGTAATAATGATGACAAGTAAATTGTTTTCTTAGGCCTAGTTTTGTACAAGTATTTGATTTTCTTAATTAAGAGTATTTGGATTTTTTGTGTCTGTTTCTTTTGATTTGAGAATTCTTTGTTTTGTTTGTTCCTTTTGAGACTAGAAGTTTGTCTGAGAATGAAATATGTGTACCAGTAAAATGATGCAATAGGTCTCATTCTTTTTATTTCATAAATCAGGGTGAGAAGTTTAATATTTAGAGTTTGGATTAAGCATAACTAAAACCACAATCAATCGACACTTAAGCAACAACTACAAATGCAAACACTTATACAAATACTTAAAAGGTAAAATACAAATATAAGACCTAGAGATGTTTGTCACTATCTTTTTATTCAAATCTTTTTATTTGATCATTGTACAATTTTATACAATGATCAAATAAGCACAAATTTACAATTAAGAGATAGAGATAGAGAAAATGAATACAACAGATTTTTTACGTGGTAAAACCTCAAAAGAGGAAACATCCATAGGTCGAATCCATAACCATGATAACACAATCCCCTAATTGAGAAAGCAAATACTTACTCAAGTGTTCAATCCTCATGAATTCACACTCCTATTGTCATGCACAACTACTAACTCTACCATCGGGCCTTTTAATAGTGATTATTTATCAACACTCAACCTAGATTTCTATAAGACCTTATTAAGATTTTACACCTTACCAATAGGTCAATATACAATACAAATCAAAGCAAAAAAATCAAGGCTTTATTGAAATAAAATAAATAGAAATGAAAAGCAAATCATACCTTAATTACTAGACAAAAATCCACACAAACAAGAGTAAAAGTACTCTAAGAATTAGAAATTAATCTATGGAAATGATTGAGCTTAAAACTACTATAAAATATGAAACTATCACTTTTTGAATCCACAAAATTGAAGCTCAAACAAAGGAGAAATCGTCAAAATAAAATCGGTGCACGGAAAGGAATTTTATAGAAAAATATCCATGTAACGAAATGAGCATGACGCAGTGTGGGCCATGTGCATGCATGGGCGCGCAGCCCACGCTATACGAAGGCCAGCGTTGCTGCATCAACGCGTATCGCATGGAAAGGAATTTTATAAAAAAAATATCCACGTAACAAAATGAGCATGACGCAGCGTGGGCCATGTGCATGCATGGGCGCGCAACCCACGCTATATGAAGGCTAGCATTGCTGCGTCAACGCGTATCTACTGTGCACCTTGTCTTTAGCTACGTGGCCATAGACAAGGCATGCACATAGCCACTGTTGCATGCAATGCCCTTTGGCTGCATGGCCAACAAGGGTGCTTTGGTGTAGTGCGGGTTAGGCCAAAGCTCACCATATTGCGCTGCCGTGTCAACTTGGTCGATTTCGACCGAACCTTGAACCCAGCTACTTTTGTTACTCGGAAATCGAATCTTATTTCCATAAAAACTCTGAATGCCCAAAATATCTCGAAAATCCTCCGAAACACATCATAAATTCTCGAAATACCCCTCATTCCCATAAGTGAACCCAGAAAGCTTTGAAATCATCTGAAAACACTTACATTAGTCTCTGAATCACTTGGAACTCATCTATGAACAAATCCACACACGGTTGGACTTGAAAACAACATAAAATCTTGGAAATGCAATTTCCATAATGAGATTACCAACCACAAAATAAAAACAAACAAATAAACAAACATACAAACAAACAATTATAAAAACTCAAACAAATATGCAAACACATTTAAGTATGCATTTTTCTAAAATTATATCCTATAACATGTTCAACTAAGAATTTTGGGATTGGATGTTTATTTGAGAATGAAATATGTGACCAGCAAAATGATGAAGTAGGTCTCATTCTTTTTATTCTAGAAATCAGAGTAAGAAGTTGTATTCACTAAAGTATCTACTAGTATTCATAATCAAAACAAAGCAATTACATGCATTCAATTAGAAAATAAAATAGCTACCCACATTCCTTTATTTATTATACAAGCATCATTGTAGAATCATTCTAAATGAGTGTAGGAACAACTTACAAAATAAATAAACAAAAAGAAGGCAAAAAATTAGGTTAACCAGTTAACAAAATAAATATTTCCCAGCAAGTACCTACTAAATTAAGTTGAACCTGTTATTTCACAGTGCAAAAATATACCATATACACTATCAACAACAATTCCTGGAAACATAAATTATGAAAATAAATTAAAAGTTAATATTATAAACATCAATTATCTTGTCGGCTAACATATGTATCCCACAAGTGATTGATATGATCAATCTTTAAATCTGTGTGCACCTTTTCGTCTTGAACTTGTTTCATTCGATTTATCATCCTAGAGACAAGAAAAGTATAGTCATGCTCTAGATGAACATCTTCAATCATTTCATCCCCATGAGGCTGCCAACTTTCAAGATTAATTCCTTAATATGTTCAATGTCAACGATTATATTATGCAAGATGATGCATGTCTTCATTGTCTTTCCAAGATCTCTTGCATTCCACATACGTGCTGGACCTTTGAAAATATGTCACCTACATACTTTGCAACATTCCAAATGCCAGTTGCACATCTTTCCTCATAGTTTCTTAGTGCTCGACAAAATTTTTCTCTCTAATAGAAGACGATTGAGAGATTGTTTGAATTAGAGTAGTATATTGCGAATAAATTCTAACGAAGACATAATACCCTATATTGTAGTGATGGCCTTGTATTATAAAATTACTTGGTGGTGCAATGCCATTAATAAGATCATCAAATACTGAAGAACTATCTAATATGTTAATATCATTATTATTATCGACCAAGCGAAATCCATAGATTTTTCAAGGCTACAACTTCTAAAATGATAGTAGAACTCTTTCAAAGCCATTAGTATGCGTACCATCCAAGTTGTGAGACATTTCTTCCAATGCCAATGCATACAATTAAGACTCCCAAGCATACCTAGAAATCCTCAATCCACTCCTTCTTAGAGCAACCTTACAATATCATCTTTATTTAGTTTTCTTAAATATTGTTCTTCAAAAACTCCTATTACAGCATCACATAACCACTTTAGGCTTTCGATTGTAGTGCTTTCTCCAATTTGAACATACCCATCATGGATATCAGTTGGACAACTATATACAAGCATCCACACAGCTACTATCATTTGGCATTGATATGAATACCAACCGTTTGAAAAATCCACAATATAACGATGTGACTAGAAAAATGATACAATTGGTCTCATTCTTTGTAATCCATAAATCAGAGTTAAACAAATTTATATGTCCAATAAGAAGCCTAAAATGTTCTTATATAAAATGATATTAATAACTCATAAAATCATCAATCTATATGCAAGTTTCATTGAGCAATTTTTTCAAACAGCTGGTATGCAAGTCCTTCAATATATATAAACTGAATTTATATTTACATGAACCATGAAAAAATTACCCAAAAATAATTCTAGAAACAAAGCTGAAGAAATAGTTTAAGAAACAAATTATATTAATTAAATTTATAGCTTACAACATATAAAACAATAAAAGATATTATGAAAAAACATAAACAATAAAAGAGTATAAAAAAATAAGGATTCAATCAACAAATGAAAATAATTAATAAAATATAAAAGTTAAACTTACCGGAAGAGTTTGATTTGAAGAGTTGAATTATTTTGTATTTTTTTAGTTGAGAATGTCAGGTGATTTTAACGATTAAGACAAAATTGTTTGGTAAAATTTAAAATAATTATATAAATTGACATGTCATTTAAAATATGTGTTTTACAAGTAAAGTATTGGAGACCAATTTTTGATTTGGTTATCTGTCAAGTTTAAAAGCAAGTCGTTTCTGCATTTGAGATGCTCTTAGCATTGAAGATTTTGTAATAAAAAAGGTTATAATGAAAGAGTATTTTTTTCATTCTGTAGAGAGAGAGAGAGAGTATACTTCTAAGAGGCCACCAAAAGCTTGTGTATAGTTGAAATTGTGCTTTATAAAGTGACTGTGCGTGAGTGAGAAGAAAACTTTTCTGTAAACCTCCAATGCTCTGTGTAACCTTTTTTTTTTTTTTTTTTTTTTTTATAGTGAATTTGTTCATCACCAGTAGCTGGGTGTAGGTTCACATTTTGTGAACTGAACCGGGAAAATTTTGTTGTGTTTTTCTCTGATCTCTCTCCTTCTTGCTACTGCTTGATTGATTTCTTGTGTTTACTTGTTTACAAAATTTGCTTAGCAATGTTTTTGATCGCTCATTTCATAACAAATTTCCGTGATATTTTCTAAAGTATTACTCAGGTATATAAATAAATATATATATCAGTTTTTCTATTATTAGTTCGATCCGACAATAATAAAAGTTATGACGAATCATCCTAACTTTTGGATTCTTCCGAGGGATATTGTTGTTGTTTTTTAAATAAATTATAAAATCAAAAATAATATCTTCTAACTTTTAATTACCTTATTAATTAAATTCTAAAATTCTTTTTTCTCTCTCCTCTGATGAATGGCGAGCTTCTCTCTCTCAGCTCTCAAACTTTAGTTATCTCTCTCTCAACTCTCCGACTTTCATTCTCTCCCTCAACTCTCCGGCATTTTGTATATTCTCTACCGATCTTTGACCTAGAAAAAATAAGGTATTTTTTTGAGTTTTTTTATTTATTTATTTATTTATTTATTTTTATTTTTTTTTTAAGGTTTTTGATTTTTTTTCCTGTCAATTGCTCTGTTATTACGGTATCATTTTTCTTTTCTACTCGAAATTCTTCATTCTTCTTAACAATTCCTTTGTTATTAATTTCATGTTTTATTAAATTAATTCAAACAATTTGGAATCGTGATGGTAGGTACTTCATTTTTATAACTGTGATTTTTCATTAACTATGCTCATTACCTGTTCGAAGAAAGGCCATATCTGATTGGTAGATAAACAAGTGTATATAAAGTATGTTTGAATGTTAAGCGTTGTAGTCAATTTTGTAATAAAAACATACTAACATAGTTTTTCTTTGGCAAGTATTCTGATTCTCAATAGTATCTCTATCAAATTCTACTTTCTTCGCACCCTCTCTCACACTTGCAGACACAAACAAATAACACAACCCCATCAAACACAATCCACAGAGACTTGAGAGAGAGAGAGAGAGAGAAAGCTAATGGAACCGCCAACAACATAGAGTATAAGCAAGAGCTACAACGCTGTTGATGATGATGAACAAGACAGAGCTATCAATTCATGTGACTGTTAAATTACCATGACTTTCCATGCATGTAGAACAAACAAGTTGATGTGTAGCCTATTTTAGTGGGATAATTCTGGTGTGTACTTTTACCAAGAAATTCCTTTTGTTAAGTATTTTTAGTTGATGTTATTAAGTGCTATTGTTATATTCTGTCGGAATCCTGATATAAATCATTCATTCAATTCTTCATAATGGAATTAGATAATTAAGTTGTCATCAACCAGATGGTAAAGTTAATTTGTAGGTATCTTCAAGAAGAGAACCTCAACCTTTGTCTACTTGAAATTACCCTTTTGATTCATTGAATATATTTCTTTCTTGCATACTGCATGACTTTACAAGTAACCTTAAAAAGCACTTTTTGGTTTCAATTCTGAAAATGGATGTAGTCCATACTACATCCATTTAGGGTTTATTTTATAGTAGTACTAATATTGTATCTGCATATGGTATAGCATGAATTTTAACGTTTTTTTTTTTTTTTTTTTTGAAACAATAGAATTTCATTAAAAGGGCTAAAAGCCAAGAGAACAAGAAAGCTAGCAGGCAATAGACGTGCCAACCCCTGTTGAAAAACAGAACAAAAAGAAGGAGCTACACAAGCCCAACCAGAACCCAAAACAGAGCAAGGAAGCTTGAAAACAAGGCGACTAGAAAGCCAAGGCTGAGACTATAATCTCTACACCAGAAGAACTGCAATGAACACCACAGCCTGAACACATTTTAAAAAAACAATAAATGTGCATTCCAGTTATGAAACACATTTTGAAATACCAAAGGAATTGTGGAAGAATTAAGAATTTCGAGTAGAAAAGAAAAATGATACCGTAATAACAGAGTAATTGACAGAAAAAAAAAAAATCAAAAAACTAAAAAAAAAAACCCTTCTTTTTTCCCAGATCGGAGATTGGTGCAGAATAGACAAATCGCCGGAGAGTTGAGAGAGAGAACGAAAGTCTGAGAGTTGAGAGAGAGAAGACTGCCATTCATTGGAGGAGAGAGAAAATAAAATTTAGAGTTTAATTAATATAGTACTTAAAAGTGAAGTCTGAGAGTATGGATGGGCATGGGCGTCTAATGGGGTGGGGGAGGGTACCCCCCCCCCCCCCCCATTTCTCAAACCTTCCCCGGCTACTTCCCCTATTTCTTTTTAATTTAAACTCTAAATTTTCAATTTTCAATCTGAAAATCGGAATTTAAAATTTGGAATCCGAACATTCCAATATTTAATTTGACATTGTTAAAATATTCAATCCAAAAGGTAATAAAAATATAATACAAAATCCAAAATACATTACAAAATAATCGCAAAATACAATATTAATATTATAACCACTATCTAGTAACTCATGTTAATGTTAATATTATAATTTTTTTAATTGTTACAATTTTTATATATAAATAAAAATAAAAATAATATATATATTTATTTGGGGGAAATGGGGTTTTGGGTTTGGGGGTACCCCAACCACCTCCCTCAAAATATATTTTGGGGTAAAATTTACCCCCAAAACCCCATGGGGGCCCGTGGGGGATGGGGTCTCATGGGAAAACGCCCATCCCTATGTGAGAGTTGAGAGAGAAGATCGCTATTCATTAGAGGAGAGAGAAAAAAGAATTTTAGAGTTTAATTAATACGTTAATTAAAAGTTAGAAGATATTATTTTGATTTTATAATTTATTTTTTCTTTTATAAAATATTTCCTTGGATGAATCCAATGGTTAGGATGATTTGTCCTAACTTTTATTATTGTTAGGTCGATTTAATAATATAAAAACTAATATATATATATATATATATACGGAAATGTTCCTATGAAGATGTTCTGATATAATTATATAAGAATATTGAATGTGAGCCACTCGTTTTATATACTTTGACTTGGTATGTATGTACTTATCAAATCACCTTTTTAAATAAGTGGCTCACATTCAATATATTGATAAAATTATATAAGGATGCCCTGATAAGAACGAGATCGTATATATATATGTTCTTCTTTATAAAACTTCCAACAATATAACTGACGATTTCATGAAAAGAGAAGAAATTGATTCCATTTAGATTCTGCAAATAGATATTTTATTATTTAGAATAATATAAGTATATAGAAATTTACATTGAGAAGCAAACTTTCGTACATATATTCTATAAAGATGATACAAGGTATATTTATCCTTTTATCCTAATCAAGCATTTCTTGTTTTCTTTTTCGATGTCTAATAACATTGATTGATTGATCAAAATATATCTTAATTTCTATATAATTTAATAAAACCAAACAAGCAAATTATGATGTCCTCAAACTTTATAACGAAGAAATAAAAATTTTGTGAAATTAATTAGCCATTTCCCCTTGTCCCCTTAAGTACCAATGTACCATTAACCTCTCTAGCTCGCTCACACATGTTTAGGAATCTTCCTATCTCCATGTTTGTAAGGATCTCTCATCTTTTGGACCTCCATGGCTTCAAATACACCCAAACCACTTTCATCAGGAACACCATTGTCATCATAATCATCACTAGCTTGGTCAAGATCTATCAATTCTGCCTTGTATTTAACGCTTTCAATTCTTGTTTGCATCACCTTTCCTCTAGGATCATACCCTTTAAGAATATTCACAACTTCCTTCATATTGGGCCGTTTCTCCGGCTCACTCTGCACGCATAGAGCAGCCACATTAATGGCTTGTTTCAACTGGTTTTCGTCGAAGTTCGCTCGAAGTTTCGGATCGACAAGTTCCTTAAACTTCCCTTGTGTTATAAGCGGTTCCGCCCATTCGGTTACGGTCCTTTTCAGACCTCCAGGGAGCTTTTCAATAGGCTTTCTTCCTGTGAGAAGTTCTAGCAGAAGAATTCCAAAACTATAAACATCACAACTCTCAGAAACCTTTCCCCACATTGCATATTCAGGTGCCAGGTAACCCAAAGTGCCCTTGACTCGAGTGGTCATGTGGCTGACACCTTCTGGGATTAGCTTAGCGAACCCGAAATCTGCAACCAGTGGTTCAAAATTTGAATCCAGGAGAACATTGCTGGCCTTTATGTCTCTATGGATGATGTGGGGAGTCACCTCGTGGTGTAAGTACCTGTAGGAATGATAATTACGAATTTTGAAAATAAAGTACAGAAGTTATAACATAAGGAAATGACTGTATGTATAGTAAAGAAGAATCGGTGCAATAATCTCACAGGAGGCCTTCTGCAGAGCCAATAGCAATCTTCATTCTCTTTTTCCAATCCAATTGAGTCTCGCCAGCAAATTGACCATGGAGATGAGAGAGCAAGCTGAGATTAGGCATGTAATCATAGACTATGAGCCGTTGATCAGTTCCAGCACAGTACCCTCTTAGACCTAACAAATTCTTGTGCCTTACTCTTCCAAGAACTTCAACTTCCACGGCAAATTCCATCTCAGCCTTTGAATTCATTGCTTTCAACTTCTTCACTGCTATCTGCATCCAAATTAAATACCCGAAAAAATTGACAAAAGTTAGACCCTATCAAATTGTGGTGGAATAATATAGAATCATAGACAGCATGTTGGTTTCAATGAAATTATGATGCATTGACTATCGATATGATAAATTTTGATGGTTTTATTTATTTATTTATTTATTTTTATATTAGAATTGGATTATTGAAATTATTGGGCTTTAGGGTTTTAGATACAATTCCAAATTCTTATAAGTTTTGGGTTGATTTTAATTCATTTTCAATTTTAGAGGAATTATCCAATAATTAATCAAAATAGAAGGATTAAAATATCAAATTTTAACTCATTAAAACTAATGAATGATGTGGCAATGCCTATAACGATACCACATCATATGGGACTAAACTTGGACATTAAATTTAGATAAAGTAACACTATTTATTACTAAAATGGGGGGGGGGGTGGGGTTGCAGGAAGTTTTCTATTGATTTTTTTTATATTCACACACATATATATATATATATATATATATAATAAAAACCATTCTATTTTCTCAAACCCTATTTTAAATACTAATTTTAATTTCTTCTAAGATATACAAATTGGTTAAAAAATAAGGAGAATGAATCAAAATCATCAAATAAAATTTCAAATTTTACATGTTCAACAAGTATTATAGTATTAGTTATTATCATACTGAAATGTTTAGAATGGAATTAAGACCATTAACTCTTTATTTTTGTTTCTTTAATTTGATGGAATTGTTCCGTCCACGCACCATCATCAATTTTCCCCCACCATCATCGACAACAATAATAACCAACACCACTCCAAATCCAACAGAAAACTACTCTAAATATCCAACCAAAATACAACCACGAAGAGAATGGAGATGGAGACTGAAAAGATATAGGGAGAAGGGAGAGGGGCAGAGATGAGAGAGGAGAGTGAAGGAGAGAGATGAGCTAGGCAGTGATTAGAGGAAGAGAGAAGGGATATATATATTTTTTTACTTCATAATTTTTTTTAATAAAAATATAATACAATAAAATTAAAAAGAGTAATTTTTGACAATAAGTGAGATTTATTTACACACTAGAGATTTTTAAAATATTTTAGGAGCATACTTACAAAAGGGTATGTACATATAATTTTTAAAGAGTTCCAATGGATCAGGATCCTCTCCTCTCCTCACCTCATCTCTTCCTTACCTTTTCCTCACCTTTTTATAACATGTGATTGGTTGTTAATAAAGTGTTAATCACATCTTAACTATTCATTCATTGTAATGCTTATGTATCATAAGATTAAGTTGAGGAGAGAATCCTTGTTCTTCCTTCTTACCTCACTCGTCATACACATTTAACGGATGTGTTAGATTTTGGACCTTTGAATTTAGCCCAATCAAGCCCTTATAGTGGGCTAGATTGATCAGGCAAGATGAGGTAGATTTGATTTGATTTTGTTTTGTATATATATATTTTTTTTTTTTTAAAGTATGGGTAGTTTGAATTTGATATAATTAGGTTTTAAATTAAATATGCAATTATTCCTTTAACAAATCATGTGATATTATCCATAAAATATAACTGAATTAAATTATTATAGAATTATTTAGAAAGACGTATTATTTTGTCTAGAAAAATTGAGTTTTCTCTTCCCGTTACTGTTATCTTCTCTCATAAAAACACATGGAACTAGGATTTCAACCCGCGAATTTTTGAGGTTGTTGGAGTAACACCCACACACCATCGTTAGAGATCCGATCGTGATCGGAGTATAGTGAGACCATCAACAATTCTATTTTAAGTCTTTCATTAAAGTATGCACTCTTAATCTTCGACATGATAAAAGTTGTTTATCCTTTTATGTATTGTTTTGCCTAGAATATTTCTCCCGATTTTTTTGAAATCGTAATTGTATTGACTGATAATTTTTATATAAACCTTATTCATGATAAATTAGGATTAACATATTTTAGATTAAAACTCATAGAAGAAAATTGTAAAGACTAGGCCAAAGCCGACCATATCATCGATATGATTTATATGGAGGGTATGATTGTACGTACCTGAAGACCATCGCTAGTTTTTCCCCAGTAGACACTTCCAAATCCACCTTCCCCAAGCTTGTTCTCCTCACTGAACCCACTAGTTGCTGTATGCAATTCCTTGTAGCTGAATATCCTCCAGGTTGTGTTGTTTGCTGCAGTTATTGTAGTTGTCCTACCAAACAAAAAAAAAAAAAAAAAAAAACACCAAAAAAACAGATATGTTAGCTAAGTTTATTAGAGTTATTAATATCTCACAAAAATGCTTATGAACATCTTTAGTAGTTTTCCATTTTCACATACCCTTCTTCAACCTTCTCTGAACCACAGCAACTTAGTGCTGATCCCATATTTTTGTTGTGTTGAGCTTTTTCCAATGGAGTTTTCTCTTTTAAACTAGACTAATGGTATTTTGCTCATTTTACACGCAATCCAGGCCGGCACTTTGCCGGCTTCATTTTTTGTTATAAGAACATTTTGAATAATACTAAATGAAAGATGCTGAAAAAATTAAAAAATTGGAGCTTTTTTTAATATAATAAACATATATACTTTAAGTGGTTTGTGTATATATTGAAAACTTGGAAATCTCCAACTAAAACATATTTGACACCTAGCATCCGAGAGATGGTCCGTCATCTTCTACGTACATTCATCATATACATTTATAACGTTATTTCACAGTAATTAAAGGGATAATCTAATGTGCAACAGTGTGCTGGTGCAACGGTATACTGTTGTATGCACCGGTACACTATTGTATGTGATCATATTTGAGTTATATTTGACCGTATATATAATGTTATTGTATATGATCGCTCTAAATTTTAATGTGATCATATGATTATATATGAATTAATATAATTACATTATAAAAAGTCATGATCATAATGGGTGCAACGGTGCTTTAATTAGACCCCCTTAATTAAATTGTGAATGAAACATGATACATTTAAACAAACAAGATTCAAAATCAAAATGATATTGTGATGCAGTAGGGATCATGGGGTCGAAAATGGGCAAACGACGAGTTAGAATTTTAATTAATTTTTTATATATAGTCCAAAATTAGTTTTAATGATGGGAACAGGATTAGGCAATGGCTAGATTAAATATTAGACAGTTTTTTTTTTTTTGGAAAAAAATATTACACAGTTGATTAATTAATCAACAGATATGGTTTTTGGTCAACAAGCTTTGTTTTAATTACTTGCTACTTCATAAAATTTTGCCAATTGGTTTTTGCTGGCTGTATAAGTCAAAACCATCTATAATGATCCAGGCCATAGTCTTATTATTTTATTTAATTTTTAAAAATTTGATGGAAATATTCAAGTCAATCAAAACTAGTAACTAAGAGACACACAAGACTATGTGATTGACTTCGCTGTTCCACCGATCAAACCATAAGGAAAATTTTCAAGTGCATTCTGATATAACTCCATCAGTGCGTTGGATGTGGACCATTAGATTTATATGTATGTATTTGTCAAAACTTCTCTATAATCTATGGTCCACATGCAACGCACTGATGAAGTTATATCAAGATGTACTGAGGAGAAAAGAACTGTATATATGAAATACTTCTTTTAAACCAAAAATTAAGGGCCTTTATTTATATATATATATATATATATATATAATCCCATAACCATTTTATGTCTAAACTATCGGCACCCTGATAAAATTTAAATAGTTTTGATTTGATTTTATAGATAGATAATGTTAAAAAAAAAAAATTATACATGGATGATATGAAAAATGAAATATACTTATGAAAATTTTCAAAATGTTTTGAGTTTGGAAATTATTTTTTTCTAAATTTGTAAAGTTAAAATATTTAAAATACCTCATTGGTTTTTATATACAAATTAGACATGCACCAATTTCGTCCAAAGTAAAATTTCCCAAATCTATAAAAAGCCAAGATACTCTCTAATTCTCACCCAAATTGCATAAAGACACACCAAATCTATCCAAAAGATTTCTTCGGTCATTTAAAGAATGAGTAACTGAATCTTACAATAATTGTGCTATTATGTTTATGCTCTCGTAAGTAATACGGGATGCTCCCGTGTATACCTTTCACGCCCACACTTTAAAGTTGTAGGTTAGAGTGGATACATGGGTAAGTGCTAGACATCCCACCTATAATTATTATAAGAGTAGTGCTAGACATCCAATCTATAATCCCATTTTTTCCATCTCAATACATAGGATAGCTAGGGTGTCATTTGGTGAATGGATACATATTACTTGGTAAGTGGATACACATTATTTGGTATGTGGATACATGGGTAAGTGAGATAAATTACAATTAATGTGTATCCACTCATCAAGTAACACCTCAACTGCTACATGTATTTGGATGAAAATGATGAGAATGTAGGTGAGATGTCTAGTATTACTTTATTATGATGTTTTATAAAATAAAAAAAAAAATAAAAAATAAAAAAAGTTTGTGCTCTCGTGTTATTTCATTGATTGTTGACTTTGCCAAGTTGTCGTTCTCCACTTGGTACTTTGATTACTTGTAGTCCAACTTCATTGTATCAGATTTGAATATCAATTTTCGGACAACGGACAACGGACAACGGACAACATGATATATGCGTTCAAATTACTTAATAAATTGCATTTATGGAACTTTTTACCTTGATAACATCGTTACCTATGTTTACTTTCTAATAAAAAAATAAAAAATAAAAAATAAAAAATAAAACCTTTAAAAGGGACTGTTGTGAAAATTGTTAGAAACAAAATGAAACAAGAGAAATTTACGTGGTTCAGCATAAAGCCTACGTCCATAGACGGAGATAAAAGGAAATTCACTATGATCAATGGAGATTATAAAAGATTAACTCAGAATCACTTACAAAACCCAAAACCCTATTACAACCAAAGAACTCTCAAAAGAGACTTGATCGCACCATTTTGATATATGATTTTATCCCCATTTCCTATGCTTTTGGTGCTCGTTTCTCGAGGGAAACCCCGGTTCTTAATAAGTTTTAATAAGTGTGTAGGCTATTTTTAAAATATGGTTATAAATTGCATTAGAGGGAAGATTGGAGGGAAAAAGTTCTAAATTGGCATAAAGAAAGATTCGGCGGGCAAGCAGTTGGCAGTTAGGGACCGTCGTTTCTATTCCAGACGTTTTGGTGGTTAGTCACTTTGGCATAAAGAAGGATTCTGAATTGCTATACTTCAGGTTATCAAATGACGAGAATTTTTCCCTAAATTCCTACCTATATAAATACCTAATATTCTTATCTATTACATCATGCTAGCAGATTATAAGCTAAGAAAGGAAACCATTTTGTCTCCCACACATACTCCTCCATCTTGACACTTAACCTCACACATTCAACCACCCATATCTCACCTTTTCCTACTCTAGTTACCACAACACAAGAAGGAGAACTTGAAGATCCGGAATCAAGCTTGAAGATAGAGGAACTCCTGCACATATATATGGGTTTCTTCTCATTCTTTTCTATTTACTTCTTTGTTTTAGCTAGTGTAACTAAATGTCCATACTAGGGGATTAATGTGACGATTGTATGGATGTCGGGTATTGTCATTTAAACCTATCTTAAGAATATTTGTTCAAGTTTGTTTCATTCAATGTTCTTAAATGTTTTTGTTCTCAATTTGATATTGAATTGAATATAACTTTTTAATTCAAGTTGATTGATCAAATTAATCGGAGGATTTTTGATTGAGTAAATATCATACTCGATTTAAATTAAAAGCTCAAATATATTGAACGAGAAGGATTCTATGAAGAGAATATCACTCCTAGTAGATCTTGATCCTTAAAATCTTCCAAGCTTAAATGCATCCTCTTCTATTGCTCACACTAAATACCATAGTTGTGTAATAATTGAGGATAAACCTTAGTAAGTTAAGATTGGATCTTAACTAGCTTGAACAAACAAGTGTTAATGAGGTTGAATTGGTGATACCCACTATTCATATCTTGAATCCATTAATTCCCTAGTCCACATCATATTTTCACAACTTCGTACCTTTCTTGTTCTTAGTTGTTGGTAGTAGTTAATAAGTTGTTTAATTTCAACATTTTTACATTTTCAAATCACTTGTTCTAAGCAAAGCTCATTATGCAATTTACCTTTCATACATTTAGAATTGATTGACCTAATCAGAATTAGCTTTTAACCAATAGAATTCCCGATCTCTTTGGGAACAAACCTTGCTTAAGCATAATATGAATCTTTGATTAAAGATTCGTGAAGATTTGTGCTCTTGCGGGGAATTTTGAGATAGAAAAAAAGAGAACACGTTTTTATCCATCAAGAAATAGTGCCACTACCGGGAATCGGCATTGATTTTATTGGTTAAATCTAATTAGTTAAGTTAGTTTAACTTTCCTTAGGTAGTGTGTCATTTACTTAATAGTTTTTTATTTTATTTCTTTTTAATATCTTTTTATTTCGTTGGTAGTTTTGTTTTTGGTGTATCGGGTTATAGGTTTATGCACAGTACCCGTTCGTAAATAGGTTTTCTGTTCCCAGCACACGACAATATTAATTGAGTGGGCCGTTTAGCAAGATAGTAAAGGAGTAGACATTTTTGTAGACTTGGACAATCAATCGAATCTTGAGATGGCGAATGAATCACCACCTGGTTCTCTTACAAACTAGAGCCGTCAGCTTACAATGGGAGAGTATGCACTCCCTACTATCGGAAACCAACTATCTCTAATCCTTCTTGACTCTACATCAAGACACTATGAACTGAAGAGCATGCATATCATTCTACTACCGTTGTTCTATGGAATACCATCTGAAGATTGTTTACAGTTTATGAAAGAATACAATGGAGTACTGCAGACTGTAAGATCCTAGATTTGTGCTGGTTTGATTCCATTGCAAAACTCTCTATATTTGTAATAGTTGTTGCTTAGATGATTCTGGGTGAAAATAAGCTTCAAAAGTGAAGAAGCAACATCTTGTGCAAATATCGTCTTCAAGGGGAACATCGTATACTTGGATGCTAAGGTATCAAGTTTCCTCTTCCTCTTGCAAAACGTAAGCGCACACATACACAATTCATTCATATGTGTCCCTACATCGTTGTGCAAACATTTGGTATAACACATTATAGAAAATTATCAATGGGGTGAATCTCCAAATAACAACTTTAAGGACCAAGATCGAGATGGATCCCGGTCGGAGGGGTATCACGTAGTTCGATACCAATAAGATTCCTGTCAAACCAAACTAAAACTCATACAAGAAAAGATTAATAGGTGCGATTATATTGATGAAAACATGTATACAACTAATGAAATTAGGGCTATGGCGATATGTGGCGATATTCAAGGTTTTTGTTAGGTGATAGAGATGGCGTGCTCGTACCTGTCGATAAGTAGAACTGAATGCGAGTGTAGGGTTTGAGGGGGCCAATTTTTTCTCCTTCCCCCTTTCTGGTGAATGTAGTGTCGTATATATAGGTCCTGTTGCTTGCCATGCACTCATATAATTTCGGTCTAGGGTTTTGGCAATCATAGGACTTTCTTTCCTTCTAGGAGACAATCTTGTAGGAGCTTTAATTATCCGAATCAAGTGATTCCTTTTGGGGAGGATTCTAGTAAAAGTGGACTCCTTATTCGAATGGAATTCTTCAGTGGCGGGAAGGAGTCCACCTTTTTATTAGGACTTGAACTACAACGTTTTAACCCCCTTGCTCTGGAGCTTCAAGACTTGTTTGTCTGGACATATGGATTTGAAATTGTGTGTGTGTTTCTTATAGTTATCGGGCGAGAGGATCCAAGGAGGTATCTGGGTTCTCGTGTACCCCTCATCTTGCTAGTTTTATGCTTTCCTTGTTAGGTGCTTGGTCGACGGGGTATCTTGATATCAGTTGTTCTTGCAATGGGGTACCTAGCTTGATGTAGAAGTGGGGTACTTAGCTGATCTGGATGCCTGTCTGATGCAGTAGCGGGGTACCCTGCTGATGTAGGAGCGGGGTATCAGGTTGATATAGTAGCGATATACCTATCCAATGAAGTAGCTGGGTACTCCACTGAGTTCCGTCATATGATTTTGAGTAGAAATCCGCGTCGGGATACTTAAGGGTTATCGGGATTACTGGGCTTGCTAGCTTGATCTGAGGGAAAAGGTAAATATCCAGATTTGATCTAGCATTTTCCTTTCTAGGATTAGCTAGATGGTATCTTAACATGTGTCTCTTCTTTGTATCTAGGTGGAAAATTCTTCTTTGGTCATTCACCAATTTTGGTGGTTAACAGAAGTCCCCCTTGACTTGAACACCGATGTCTTATGGGGGTTGGAGTTAGGATTCCACTTTTGCTTGAAGGATTTTTTACCTCGTCTGTCTGCCTATTCATTGTTTGGTTGGGTACCACTGCTGGGAAGGAAATCCCCCCTAGATACGCTGATAATCATTGTATTAGCCACCTGTTAGATGGTGATTGGCTTATGGATTTCAAAAATGAGTCGTTTTGGCATGATTAATATGAAACCGCCACTGACACATCTTCCAAACATGTTGCCGGTCATCAACTCCTTATCAATTCTGGTTTCCTTGGGTGTAACCACTTATCCTTGTCTATAAATGATTTAGCCCATCCTTTTTACTACACATTTGCTTTTTAGAAAGAAATTTTCTTGCTAACCCTAGCCCTTTTTCTTCGTTCTTTCTTGATTTCTTCCAGCTTTCCTCTTCTATAATAATGTCGTCTCCTTCCAAGCTTCCAAATCCTTTCCTAGGTCTTCTTCCCACTTCCCCTGTCTCTTGCCCAGATTTGCCTCCTTCACCCGACAATCTTGATGATCTTCTCGAGGGGTGACTGGAGGAACCAGAAGCGGGCTCTCTGATACTGAGGGGAAGAAAGAGAAGTAGAGGCGAAGTGGATACTTCCGGCGATGAACAAACACCGTTACGTCGTCGTTCTACAAGGAACCCAAGAATCGGGTCAGGTTTCCATAACAGGTTAGAGGACCTAGTCCAAATAATCGACGAAGAGGACACCGGGACAGTTGGCGAGGTAGATGAGGCTAGTGGTGCACCAGTCGTTACCTTGACTGGGGTGCATACCGGTTCTTTTACCTTTTTTCACTATGGATGTATCATTCCCGATTCGGTGTGCATTATGGAAACCCTAGCTAAGCTACAGGAGGAGTATCGGATCCCAGATGACATCGATCTCTCTCTTCCTCATCGGGGATAAGACATCTACACCCCGCCGCGGGGTGTCTTCCTTATCCACAAAATGGCTTTTGAATGTGGAGTCCGGCTCCCTCTTCATCCGACTCTTCACCGGGCTTTGGTCTCTCTAGAACTAGCACCCATCCAAATCTCACAGGGTTTCTGAAAGCATCTGACGGGATTTTTGGTGTTTTAGAAGGAGCAGTGTGTGAAAGACAACATAAATAGGGAGCCGGGTTTCGATGAGCTCCGCTACTTATTCCAGATAGCGAACTTAGTACCTTAGGGTTAGTTCTATTTGAGGGCTTCCAATGAAATGAAGTTCATCATTCCTGGTGCGAATGTGAAATATGATGCACCATGGAAGGAAGAGTGGTTCGTCGTTAAAGGAGAATGGGGGAATACGGCCTACATTGGAGGATTTGAGTACCTTGTCCCAACCCAATTCACAGCTAAAGACAAATGGGCAAATGGGGTACTTTCACCAGAATCCTGGGATATCCTGGGAAGGATTTTAAAGAGGGGGTACATCAACATGCAGTATCCCACTCTGGACCCCTTTGAAGGAGCCCGTCTGGAGAGGTACTTGAGGATCTCCTTCACGCTTCCAGGTATTAAAACTTCATCTGTCTTCTATGTTTATGTTTACACATCTTCTACTTTCCCTTTTCTTACTATATTATCTTCCTCTTAGTAGTCTCTACTACCCCGCTGGAGACTGGTTCTCCTACTTCCTCTAGAACAGAAGGTGTGGCTTTGCCTTCTTCTACTTCCCCTATTCCTTCTCCTCCTCTTTCTCCCTCCAACATTGCCCAGGTTACAACCGGGTCTACTTAACTTGATACAGACCTTATCCCTTTTCCTATTTCGGCTAAGTCTCCTACCAAGATCCCTACACCTCTTTCTGCTCCTGTGAGATCGCTTGCTAGGATTCCTGCTTGTCCCTCTACTCGTACCTCGGGACGCCCATCCATAAAGGCGATGCTAGCTCGAGCTGCCAAAACCAAAGGCTCCTCAGAACAATCTCAAAGGAAAACCAGAAAAGTCGCTGCTTCTCCTGCTGTGGGCACTCCTCATATTCCTCCTCTAGTAGTAGTGCTTTCCAAGGAGCAGCCTAGAATTACAAAGAATGAAGCTGCTATTGTTTCTTATCCCGTCGCTGATGTTCCTACGGGATTGGGGTCAGGGGGTGCTACCCACGACGAGGTGGTATCCCGGTTCATAGCATCCTGCCCTAGATGAAACTTAATAAGCATGGCGAAGCTTCTTACTGAAATTTTAGCTACCAAGAAGGCTTCTGTCTTGGCTGAGGTAACGTTTTACCCTTCCTTTTGCTGTTCTCCTTTCTTTTTTATAGGTGTTGACTCTTCTTTTTCTTGCAGGGTTTTAAATTTTCCTTGGCCATGGAGAAACAACTACTAACTTTGAAGGAGGCCTACATAGGGCTTCAGGACAAGTTGGAGGATACCCAGTAAGAGCATGGCACCTTTACTCCAGGCTGCTAAAGCATCTGAAGAGGGTAGACATGCTGCCATGGTGGAGGCCCAACGCTATCTACACTGCCTAGACATTGAGACAGTCCGGTCACTACGCTAGCGTGAGGAGAGGGAATGCTTTAAGAGGGAGAAGAGGCTGTTGTAAGATGAGAACCGTTTTTTAAGGAAGATGGTGCATAACATGGAGGCCTATGAGGGTCCTTCCTTTGAGGATGGGTACTTTACAGCCTGTTACGAGGTGGCCATAGCTCTACCTCCTCTATTCGATCTTAAAGCATCCTTGAACTGGGATTGAGAACAAATTATGACGAAGGCTGCCTAGCTTGCAGACGAGGATCAGGCTCAGGAGGATCTTTCACAAGATGATACACATCTAGATCAAGGGTCTAACCCTTCTACTAGAGCCCAAAATGACCTTCCTTCTACTCAAGAACAACAAGCACAAGACCCCATGCCTTTTTCAGAGGTTATACTAGTAGAGGAGGAAAAGGATGGTGGAGCTGGAATTAAGGTTTCAGAAGTTGAGGCGACCTAGGATGGTATGGCAGCTAAGGGAGAGGAAGTTGCTCCAGCTGGATCTAATGTTCCAATAGTCGAGGAGACCTAGACTGATACTGTAACTGATGCGGCAAGGGAGGAGGTAGCCGGTCAAGGGGAAAACTTGGAGGAGGAAGAGAATAACTAACTTGGCATTCGTGTATTCTCTTTTCTTTATTTTTTATGGCCAAAAAAAGAGGAGTTAGGCACCCCACCAGTTCAATGAAACTTCTTCATTTGTTGATATAAATTATATCTTACTTGCTCTTTTGATTTGGAAAGAAATTGACTTAGAAAAAATCTTGACTCAGGGGAGATCTTGTAGCTTGCATACTTGTGAACGAATGAAACTAAATTTGGAAACCTGTTCCTTGATTGGGATACTTGATAGCCATATAAAAATCTTGTACCTTGTCACTGTAAACATCAGTGGGATTTAGCAAGTGAACATGTCCCTTTCTTTAATCGACTTTTGATGAGTATGTAGTAGTTTGAGGTTCTAGATATCCCGGTTGATAACTAAGCCTGCTTTAGCTATAAATGTTCTTTGAAGAGGCAAGACATCAAGTACCTTGGTAAGGTATCCTGTTTCTTCTGATATTTTGTCCTGTAGGCAATTTAGATTGCTTTAGCATCACGCTTTTTGGAAGTCGGTATACCCTGATCAAGGTAGTTGGAGTGCCCTAAGGTCATTTCTTCTTGGAGAGATGGAGAAGTAAGGAAGATCCTTTTAATGGTCTGTCTTGGTAGGCAACTTAGGCTACTTTAACACCAGGCTTCCTGGCGGAGGGTATACCCCGACCAAGACAGTAGGAGCGCCCTAAGGCTATTTCTTGGTGTTGAGGATGCCGCGGGCAACTAAGGCCGCGAGTCCGGATCTTTAGTTTGGTGTATCAGATTCTTCTTGGTGGAGGGTATACCCCGACCAAGGCGACAGGAGCGCCCTAAGGCTATTTCCTGGTCTTGAGGATACGTCATGCAACTAAGGCCATGAGTCCGGATCCTTAGTCTGATAATCCAAAATCTTCTTGGAGGAGGGTATACCCCGACCAAGGCAGCAGGAGCGCCATAAGGCTATTTCCTGGTCTTGAGGCGATTTAGTAATGGCGTAAATGATCTGTCCTGGTAGGGAACTTAGGCCACTTTAGCACCAGGCTTCTTGGAGGAGGGTATACTTCGTCCAAGGCAGCAGGAGCGCCATAAGGCTATTTCCTGGTCTTGAGGCGATATAGTAATGGAGAAAATGATCTGTTCTGCCTAGGCCACTTTAGCACCAGGCTTCTTGGAGGAGGGTATACCCCGTCCAAGGCAGCAGGATGAGTTATAGAAGAATCATGTAAGGGAGCTCGCAGAGTGAACATTAGAGAATCATGTAGGAGAAATAACTGATTTTATTGAATTTTTTAAGTAGTACAATATAAAATTGGGGTGTGCATTCCAGCCGATATAAATTGAATTTCTAAGGGTAGAATTTCCTAAGGTGATCAGCATTCCATGTGTGATCTATCGGATATCCCTCCATGTCTTCCAGCTTGTAGGCGCCACCCCAGAGCGTTGCTTTAATCAAGTAGGGGCCTTCCAAGTTAGGGGCTAGTACCCCATCGAACCTTTTTCGCGTGTTCCGGGTTACCTTCCTAAGAACCAAGTCTCATTCCTTACTCTTTTGTTGAAGTGTCCAGCTATCTTACTCTGGTACACTGGTACTCTTTCGGTGATCCTGTATTGTTTCTCCTCGAGTAGATCCAGATTGGCTCTTAACTTAGCCTTATTATCTTCTGGTTCATAATGTTGGATCCTGAAAGATATAAGCTTGTGTTCGATGGGTAAGACTGCTTCAGTTCCGAATACCAATGAGTAAGGGGTTTCCCCTGTTGCAGTCCTCCTGGTTGTCCTGTATGCCTATAGCACACTGAGTAATTCTTCAACCCATAATCCGTTCTTTTGTTGGAGCTTTTTCTTCAGGAGCATTTTAATAGTTTTGTTAGTAGCTTCTACCAACCTATTAGTTTGAGGATGAGCTACTGATGCAAACCAGATATATATGTTTAGGTCCTCGTAGAATTCTCTGAAGTTGGCGTTATCAAATTGCTTTCCCAGATCAGTTATGATGGCCATCGGGGTACCAAAACGGTAGACGATATTCTCTTTGACATAGTTGGTGGTCTTTTCTTCAGTTATCCGGACAAGTGCCTTAGCTTCCACCCAACATGTGAAGTAGTTAATTGCTACTACTGCATGTTTGGCCTAGCCGGGTGTAGTAGGAAGCGGGCCAATTAGATCTAGTCCCTAGATAGAAAAGGGGTAAGGTGTACTGATTAAAGAGAGCCTTTCCAGAGGGAGTTGATGGAGGTTTGCTGTCTTCTGGCAAGCCTCGCATGATTGCGCAAACTGTTTTGCATCCTGATGTATAGTCGGCCAGAAGTAGCCTATTCTAAGTATCTGGCAGGCTAGTGTCTTGCCTGCTGCATGATTACCACAGTCCCCTGAATGTACCTCGTCAAGTGCCTAGGTAACATCATCTGGGTGAAGGCATTTGAGTAGGAGGAGGGATTTCCTTTTACGGTAAAGGTATCCGTTTATAAGGCAGTACCGTGTAGCGATTCTTTTCAGCTTGCGTGCTTGATCTGGATCTGTAGAGAGAGTGTCACTTTGGAGGTAGTCCGCTATTGGATCTATCTAAAATGGGAGTCGGTTGACTGGGAGGATCTCCACCCCCTTGGTTATGCTAGAGCGGGGTATCAGTTGGAGGGGGTACCCCTCTTGGTAAGGTATGCCCCTCACCTGCTGCGATCTTGGCTAGAACATCCGCCAAGTGATTTTTCTCTCGAGGTACCTGTTCCATCCTCACGCCTTTGAATCCCGTCATTGCTTCTCGAACTTTAGTTATATATGCTACCATATTGTCACATTTTGCCTGGTATAGCCTTAACACCTAGTTGACCACCAATTGGGAATCACTCTTGCCTATGTGGAAATCGGCTCCTAAGGCTTCTGCTACTCCCATTCCTACTAGTAAGGCTTCATATTTTGCTTCGTTATTAGTAGCTCTAAACTCAAACCTGAAGTAGTGACTGCATTCAATTCCCTTTGGGTCTATCACAACGATTCCTGCTCCGTATCCCGATTGACTTGATGCCTCATCTGTGTATAAAATCCAGGTCTTGTCATCTTCAAGCCAGTTCAGATCTGTCTGATTTGGACTGGGGTCGGGCCTGGTGACTGGGTCGAGATTCACGCTGAACTCCATTATGAAGTTGGCTAGGGCCTGTGCTTTGATTATGGCTCTTGCCTTGTATTTGATTTCAAATTGGGTAAGCTCTAGGGCCCATAGAACCAACCTGCTTGATACATTTAGCCTCTAGAGGAATTGTCATAAGGGCTGATCGGTGACTACCACGATAGTGTGTGCCTGAAAATAAGGCCGGACCTTTCTGGTTGTAGTTACCAAGGCATAGGCAAGCTTCTCTAGGAGGGTGTAATTTTTTTCAAACTTGGTGAAAGCATGGCTCACATAGTACACCAGTTTCTATACCCCGTTACTGCATTCTTTCACTAAAGCCCCACTGTTGGCAGCTTTTGAGACCGCTAGGTAGAGTTGGAGTTCTTCTCCTGCAAGGGGCTTGACCAGTGGAGAGGGACTGGCCAAGTACTCTTTCAAGGCTTGGAAAGCTAGTTCGCTTTGCTCATCGTACTTCAGCTTCTTTCCCTGCTTGATAATCTTGAAGAATGAGAGGCACTTATCTGTGGAGCGGGATATGAAAGGGATCCAATGCTTTGAGTGTGGTGGCATAGGACACAGTGCTTCCGATTGTGGAAATTTGAAGAACAAGAAAGGGAGAGTGATGGCCGCTACTTTGAGTGGAAGTGATGACTCCGATGAGAGAGATAAGTCTTCGGATGATGAAGAACTCATGGCTAACTTCATAGTATTTGCCTCCTCCCATAAGAGCAAAGGAACTAGTGAAGAAGAGGATATGAGTCAAGAGGAAAATGACTTAATTGATGATGGCTCTTCATCTCACTCCATAAATGGAAATGTGGATAGGATGGATCTCCAAGACTATATAGTCAAGTTTGAGAGTTCAAGGTTAAAGAACAAGAGAGAAATTAGGAGATTGATGGAAGAAAACCTAGAGCTATCAACATAAGTTTACCACTTAAGTGAAGAAGTGGTAAGAACCATGAAGGATGAAGATAAGCTAAGAAAGGAGTTAGACTTATCTAAGAGGAGTGAAGAAAGGATGAAAATAGAGCTTGAAGATGTTAGAGATTTGATGGCCAAGATGGGCTCTAGCACTAAAAAGCTTGACCACATGTTAGATGTTGGAAAAAGGCCAAGTGACAAAAGCGGTCTTGGTTTTAAAGATGACAAGATATCCTCCACTCCAAGCAAGACTATATTTTTCAAGAGCATGAACCTTAAGGAATCTCTTTCTCATCAATTACTTAGGAAGAAAATTGACCTAGGAGAGTGTTCAAGTGAAGGTGTCTCTATGAAGTCCTCCTTAAGTTCATCCTACAAGAGCTCCTCAAACTAACTTCCCTTAACCTAAAGTCCATCAAGGGAAGAGACCTATCATGCTAGCTCAAGCGAGGAAGCAACCAAGTCTTGGTCATCAACAAAGAATAAGAGATCATTATCAATAAGCAAGACAACCAAAAAGACATGTGAAGGCTCTAATGCATCCTCAAAGTTATGGTATGATTTCTAACTTTATTCCTACATGTCATTTTTGTGGTATTGATGTTCACATTAGACCAAATTGCTTCCATTATATCAAAATGTATAGAGTTGAAAGTATGATAGGAAAGAAAAAGGCTAAAGCCAAGATGCATGTCTCTAGTAATGATATGACTAATTTGTTTGATCCTAGGACATCTAGAGCCCAAGTACCTATAACCACTAGGAAAGAAAGTGTTTCACCTGGGTAGATTAGAAGATATGTTTTTTTTTGCCATGTTGCTCAAATTGCCTTGAAGGCAAATTATTCTAATTTTTGGCACTGAAATAGTGGGTACTCTAGACACATGACGAGAAACAAGAGTTTCTTCGAAACTCTTGTCATGGAGGAAAGAGGATGTGTCACCTTTGGTGATGGATCCAAAAAGAGAGTTGTAGGGAAATGAACCATTTTTATTCCCAGATTACTCTCATTATCCAATGCTTTATTTGTTGATTGCTTGAAAGCCAATTTGATAAGCATTTCTCATCTTAGTGATGTAGGGAAAAATAATAAATAAAAGTGGTAAACGCAGCGGAAGAGATACTAAAAACGATTTAGTGACTTTTAAAATTTTTCCTTTATGAACCTTAAACCCTTTTAATCAATAAACATGCATATATGTTAACAAAAGTAAATTACCTTTTGTCGCGTGATCCGATTGACTTACGTCAATGGTAATCCGCAAGACCTTCAATCCGAGCACAAACGTGGATCACCTAGGAGCGTGGTCTCCCTTTTCTTTGAATTGCAAACCTGTGAATGGACCAAACAAAAAACTTTCTTTTCTTTGTTAGTCTCAAAACAATCAAAAGAATGTCAAAAATTATTCCGGTCACTTTTGAGTTCTCAATCTAATGATCGAAACTCGCGTGAACCTAGATCGATATCGTATACACAAGCTTATTGATGATTAAGCAATAGTATACTATCAAAGAATAATTTCACACTCTCTTTTGTCTTTTTAGAATAAAAACTCTCTCTTGGAATTAAGAAGAAGAAGAAAGAAATAAAAAACTCAAGCACAATGGATTGTGGTGGCCGAACCCTATAAGAACACATATATAGGTTGGCCGAATTTTTTCTTCTTTTTCCTTTAGGGTTGCCGAATTCTATGTAGTCTAAGATTAGGGTTGGCCGAATTCTATAATGTCACTTATATAGGGTGACTTAAATTCAACCCTAATTCTTTTCAACTTAATAGACTTCAAACCCTAATCGAACTCCTTGATTTTTATTCTTTTATTTTTGACTAAATAAAAAGACTCCTTATTTGATTAAATAAATAAAACTAATTTATTTATTTCCTTGTCAAACAAGTCTTTTACTTTTAGGAAAGATTTTTTTCTTTAATTAAACAATTAATCAATAAATTAATTAATTCTTATTTAATTAAAACAAATGAAACAAAATAATATTTTAGGTTAAAATTTTAACCTTGCTGCCCCACTTGATTAAGATTGGGCCTAACATTATTTTCTTATTTCATTTAATCCATTGGACTTTAAATAAAAAGCCCACATGTGAACCAGACCCATTCTTACTAAAAGAAACAAGCCCACATGTCTTTCATTAATATATTAATATAATTTAGCAGCCCATTACTTAAATAATGTGCAAATTATATTCTTAATATATTAAATGCAATTCTAGATGGACCCTTAAATTGGTCCGGTAGAATATATCAAGTGATCCATGCAAGTCCGTGTGGATTGGGGATCTTGGCGGGCCATCTAAATTTAAGCTTCAATAGACATAACCTAATCACAATCAACAAATGATTCACTTAGGTCCGATTCATTAATTTTAACTCATTCCACTAAAGAGCTAAAATTGAACTCTTAAATAAAGATAGAAAAGGAAGATGCTCCTCATTCATACCCTAGACAATCATATTGGAGATAGTGTATCCTCGTGATTAATATCAGTAATCGCCAAGAGTTCATAGACCGCCTATAACTCTCCAAGTTACCATATTTACTCATATGACCACGTTTTGAACTTGGATATTTTGACTTATCCAGAAGCCATGTTTTCAATAGACACTATTGAAAACTCAACGTTGAGATTTAATATCCAATTACCTCAAAACATCCATATGATGATATTATACTCTCATTTAATTAAATGGAGCCACGATGTCCATATCTATAAATGAAGTCCTCTATCGATTAACAAATGAATATCACCAAACTATCGAGGATAGACTATACGATATAATCGTACTCATTGATAACTCAAATGATATCACTTGCAACCATAAGTCCATCATTTATCTCAGGATTAAGATAGACTCTCCGATTGTCCTGATAATGAAAAGACTATTATCTATTGACGGTTCTAGATAAAGCTTTTCATTGTGATCCAGTTCAATGCACCCAGTGCACTAGATCCTTTTGCTCGAAGACACTCCGATGATTTTAGACTCATCATATCTCATTTGATCCCACTCAAATGCTAGCAAAAGAATTCTACAACTTTAACAAGATAAAGGTGCCCAACCTTTAACTTAAGTTGTGAACATTATTCAAGACTAACTAAAGAATTGTGTCTACCACATACATATCCAGATGTACGAACAATTCTTCTTTTCCCATAGTCTTTAGACCTTATGATTATTTACTTTGACAATTATAATATAAACTATAAATGCTATACGATTTGTTAAACCAGAAATCTCTTTATTAATATGAAAAAGATTGTTAATTACAACATTACACTCTTGCTATTGAGCATAATCCTAACAATCTCCCACTTGCGCTATAGCAAATGTGTCATATCTCTCAAGCCCATATTCTCTAGATGCCCATCGAAACTCTTCTGAGGTAGAGCCTTTGTGAAGGGATCCGCTAGATTTTCTGCTGACGCGATTTTGGTAATCGTCACGTCACCTCTTTGAACAATCTCCCTTAAAAGATGATACTTTCTTTCAATGTGTTTACCTCTCTTGTGACTTCTTGGTTCTTTCGAATTAGCCACTGCTCCACTGTTGTCACAGTAGATAGTGATCTGCTTATTCGCACTAGGAACCACTTCTAAGTCAATCAAGAATTGGCGGAGCCAAACAGCCTCTTTGGCAGCTTCGCATGCAGCAACATACTCAGCTTCCATGGTGGAATCAGCAATACAAGATTGCTTGATACTCCTCCATATAACTGCTCCTTCTCCAATAGTAAACACATCCCCTGATGTGGATTTTCTAGAGTCAGAATCTGATTGGAAATCAGAATCTGTATACCCAACGGGAACCAAATCCCCTCCAGAGTATACAAGCATATTATCTCTCGTTCTCTTGAGATACTTGAAAATATGCTTGACTGCCGTCCAGTGATCAGGACCAGGTTTCGATTGAAACCTGCTAACTATGCCAACAGCAAAACAAATATCTGGTCTAGTACAGAGCATTGCATACATGAGACTTCCAACTGCCGAGGCATATGGAACTCTACTCATGAATTGCTCTTCATGCTCATTCTTAGGAACTTGTTCCTTAGAAAGCTTGATTCCATGTCTGAAAGGTAACATACCTTTCTTGGAATCCTGCATGGAAAACCTAGACAAGATTTTGTCTATGTATGAAGCTTGGGATAATGCAATCGTTCTATTCTTTCTATCCCTTATTACTTGGATACCTAGAATAAAACTTACTTCTCCTAAGTCCTTCATATCAAATTGTTTTGCTAACCATTCTTTTACTGATGTCAATACACCTACATCGTTTCCAATGAGTAGTATATCATCAACATAAAGAATTAGGAAAACCAACTTGTCGCCTTTAATCCTTTTGTATACACAAGGTACGTCAAGATTCTGAATAAATCCAAAACCTTTGACAGCTTGATCAAACCTTATGTTCCAGGATCTGGATGCTTGCTTTAATCCATATATGGATTTCTGCAACTTGCATACCTTATCCACTTGGCCCTTTTCAATGAATCCCTCTGGTTGCATCATGTAGATGCTTTCGTCAAGACTTCCATTTAGGAAAGCTGTCTTGACGTCCATTTGCCAAATCTCTAAATCTAAAGATGCTGCAATGGATAAGAGTATCCTAATGGATTTAAGCATGGCCACAGGAGAGAAGGTTTCCTCGTAATCGATACCTTCTTTCTGTGTATACCCTTTAGCTACCAATCTAGCTTTAAAGGTTTCCACCTTTCCATCCATACCTCTTTTCCTCTTGTATACCCACTTGCACCCAATGGGTTTTATCCCTTTAGGCAAGTCTACAAGGGACCAGACTTTGTTATCGAACATAGATTCAATCTCGGATTGCATTGCCTTTTGCCAATGGCGACTATCAACATCCTCCATAGTTTCCTTGTAAGTATAGGGATCATCGTCGTCCGGGAGATTCTCCACTGATTCTCCCAGACCGATGTATCTTTCGGGTTGTGTTCTAACCCTCCCACTACGACGAGGAATGGTAGGTTGTTGATCTTGTGTTGGATCGGAAATTACAATTGGGTTAGGTTGTGTAACCTCTCGTTGAATTGTATCTCCTGATATCTCATTCAGGACAATTCTACTTCTAGGCACAGAATCATTCATATAGTCCTTTTCCAGAAATTTAGCATTTGTCGAAACAAATACTTTAAGATCTGAAGGACTATAGAAATAATATCCTTTAGTTTCTTTTGGATACCCTACAAATATACATGTTTCTGAACGGGACTCCATCTTTTCTGTCTTTCCTTATAACACATGCGCAGGACAACCAAATATCCTTAAGTGTTGTAAACTAGGCTTGCGCCCAGTCCACAACTCATGCGGTGTTTTAGGAACAGACTTAGATGGTACATCGTTTAGAATGTATATAGCAGTTTGTAAAGCATATCCCCAAAAAGAAATAGGAAGCGTTGAATAACTCAACATAGACCTAACCATATCCAAAAGAGTTCTATTTCTCCTTTCTGCTACCCCATTCTGTTGAGGTGTACCTGGTGCAGAAAACTGAGAAACTATCCCATTATCAATAAGATATTGCTGAAACTCACCAGATAGATATTCTCCACCACGATCAGATCTCAAGATTTTTATGTGTTTCTCAAGCTGATTTTCCACTTCAGCTTTGAATGCTTTGAACATGTCAAAAGCATCCGACTTATGTCTCATGAGATACACATAACCAAATCTTGAGTAATCATCCGTGAAGGTGATGAAGTACTCATATCCACCTCTAGCTTGAATGCTCATAGGTCCACATACATCAGTGTGTATCAATCCTAAACATTCAGTGGCTCTTGCACCTTTGGCAGAGAACGTCCTTTTGGTCATTTTACCTTCCAAACAAGATTCACAAGTTGGTAGATCATCAACCTTTAAGTCACTCAAAGGTCCGTCACATACCAATCTTTTAATCCTATTAAGGTTAATATGACCTAAGCGTAAATGCCAAAGGTAGGTTTCATCTGTTGATAATTTTACTCTTTTATGATTAGGTTCCGTTATTTCTGTGTCTAACGAGTGAGAGATATTTCTATGCAAAAAGTATAGACCGTTTTCCAATGTACCTTGGCAAATAATTTTGTCATTCTTACTAATAATAAAAACTTTATTAAAAGTAACCGAATATCCAAATTTATTCAAACAAGAAACTGAAATTAAATTCCTCTTGAAATGAGGTACATAATAAACGTCTATTAAATTTAAATGCCTTATAGAATCCAAATAAACTCTAATATTTCCCACTGCACTTGCAGACACTAACGTTCCGTTGCCCAAACGCAAATTGATTTCATTCTTACTCAGCTTTCTCCTTTCTTGAAACCCCTGCAAGGAATAACAAACATGATTAGTGGCTCCTGAGTCTATGATCCAAGAATCTGTAGAATCAGCCAAAAAACATGTTTCTAGATAATTCAAATTACCTTCTTCCTTCTTGTTCTGGGACTTTGGGTAATTTCTCTTCCAATGTCCCTTTTCACCACAAAGGAAGCATTTCCCTTTGATCTTGGTTACTTTCTTGGTCTCCTTCTTGATAGGCCCAAGTTGCTTTTTCTTCTGTTGTTTCTTGACCTTTTGACGGGCCTTAACAGTAGCAACTTTACCAACCATATGAATCTCTTGACCTTTGCCTTTCACAAGGATCTTTTCAGCACTTTGAACATCTTGCATCAGGCCTTGTAAGGTGTATTCCTTTTTGTTCAAAGTGTAGTCCAATTTGAACTGATCAAAGGAATCTGACAATGAATTGACAACCATATCAATCTTTGTCTCACCATCTATCTCAGCGCCATGCAGTTCAGCAATGTTGAGATGTGCTATGACTTTCATCATGTGATCTTTCACAGCCTGTCCAGGTTTCATCCTAAGATTCATAAAAGCAGTCACTGCCTCTCTCTTAGTCGTCCTAGACTTCATAGCAAACATCTCCTCTAGAGACATCATTATATCAGCAGCGGACTCCATTCCTTCATGCTGCTGTTGCAACACGTCGGAGATAGTGGCCATAATGTAACATTTTGCCATATCATCTGAAGTCTTCCACTGCTCATACTCATCTCTATACATTATGCTAGATTCATTATTAGGAGCAGGTGGTTTAGAAGTAGTTAGAACAAACTTATGTTTTTCACTTTGCAGCAACAACCCAATTTTCCTTTTCCATGTGACATAATTATCTCCAGTTAAAGTGTTATCTTTCAGGATGTTCATAAGTGATGGGGTCATGATTTCTGAACAAAACATATATAAGTAAATAATCATGATAAAGCACTTTTAAATATTTATCTTGAATTAAATAAATAACTCAATCATAAAATTCAACGGTGATCTAACACCCATAAATGTTACGCCTCCTTTGGGAGTTCGCACCATTTACTAGTTAGACTAGGTCCCACCTAATTGTTAACATAACAACCAGCGTTTTCAATTTTAGCCTTGCAATTTTATTAACAAGAACTCTTGGGAGGATATCAATAAAATTACATTGAGTGTGTTACCAAGATATCGACCCTCAATTTTCTCTCACAAAAATCCCTCCTTGGGGAGTAGATCTCGTTTGAGTCCATTGTCTAGTCTATCCTTGTAAGGAAGTATGTTGCTAAATTCCATTAATGGACGCCCCTTGGGGGGATTACCAATAAATAATAAAGCTCAACTAACCTTGGAGGCCATAGGTGTTACCAAAACACCTTCTCCCACTCAATTATTTAAGGCGTGTGATTAAATCCCATAGAATGATTTACCGAGTTATCTAGATGCCAATTTAGATACCTAAATCATTCAATGCATTTTCATACCAAAAAGAGATAAATGCGTGGCACTCCTATTCTATATGTCATGTTATCATACAATAACAAATATTGTAATATTTAAGCATAAATTAAATAGCAACAACTTTGGCCCATCCTAGAAAAACAAGTAAATTACAATTTGTCAGGAATACAAGATCTTCAGGTGGCCCATCAACCATACGCTCATCCTTCGGCCCAACTCACGAGCGAGCACAACTCACAACCCCACTAAGGGGCTGTCGTGTGCAGCCCATGAGGACTCCAGGGCTGCCGTGCGCAGCCCACCAAGCTTGGGCTTGCCATGCGCAGCCCAATCCACTCCTAGGGTGTGCACGGTGCTCGTTCATGGTTCCGGTTGCTTCGTTTTGCTTCGTGTCTTCGAATCTTCAAGACCTAAACATATTACGGCAGTATATATATAATAAATACTGCAGTATTAATTTTTTTTTTTTTTTATTCACTGCAGTATTTTACAAACAAAAAACTGCACATACAAAAAAAAAAAATAAAAAAAACTGCAGTAACCTTAAAAAAAATACTGCACATATAAAAAAAAATAAAACCTAGCAATCTACCAAGAAGGAATTATGGCGATAATAGACCACCCTTCTTGTTACAACTCCGAAACAAAAATTACATTGAAAATCTAGGGCCAAAATCGAGCAATAACAAACCACATAAAACATATATAAATCCATATATCACATGTAATTATATATTTGAATACCTAGAGTGCCATCTCTTTCTAAACATGCATAATCACAATAAAAAGAAATAGATCCACGTATATATACGTTAATTAATTAAAAGGGTTCAACCTAGGCTCTGATACCAATTGTAGGGAAAAAATAAACAAATAAAAGTGTTACACGCAGCGGAAGCGATACTAAAAACGATTTAGTGACTTTTAAAATTTTTCCTTTATGAACCTTAAACCCTTTTAATCAATAAACATGCATATATGTTAACAAAAGTAAATTACCTTTTGTCGCGTGATCCGATTGACTTACGTCGATGGTAATCCGCAAGACCTTCAATCCGAGCACGAACGTGGATCACCTAGGAGCGTGGTCTCCCTTTTCTTTGAATTGCAAACCTGTGAATGGACCAAACAAAAAACTTTCTTTTCTTTGTTAGTCACAAAAACAATCAAAAGAATGTCAAAAATTATTCCGGTCACTTTTGAGTTCTCAATATAATGATCGAAACTCGCGTGAACCTAGATCGATATCGTATACACAAGCTTATTGATGATTAAGCAATAGTATACTATCAAAGAATAATTTCACACTCTCTTTTGTCTTTTTAGAATAAAAACTCTCTCTTGGAATTAAGAAGAAGAAGAAAGAAATAAAAAAAAACTCAAGCACAATGGATTGTGGTGGCCGAACCCTATAAGAACACATATATAGGTTGGCCGAATTTTTTCTTCTTTTTCCTTTAGAGTTGCCGAATTCTATGTAGTCTAAGATTAGGGTTGGCCGAATTCTATAATGTCACTTATATAGGGTGACTTAAATTCAACCCTAATTCTTTTCAACTTAATAGACTTCAAACCCTAATCGAACTCCTTGATTTTTATTCTTTTATTTTTGACTAAATAAAAAGACTCCTTATTTGATTAAATAAATAAAACTAATTTATTTATTTCCTTGTCAAACAAGTCTTTTACTTTTAGGAAAGATTTGTTTCTTTAATTAAACAATTAATCAATAAATTAATTAATTCTTATTTAATTAAAACAAATGAAACAAAATAATATTTTAGGTTAAAATTTTAACCTTGCCGCCCCACTTGATTAAGATTGGGCCTAACATTATTTTCTTATTTCATTTAATCCATTGGACTTTAAATAAAAAGCCCACATGTGAACCAGACCCATTCTTACTAAAAGAAACAAGCCCACATGTCTTTCATTAATATATTAATATAATTTAGCAGCCCATTACTTAAATAATGTGCAAATTATATTCTTAATATATTAAATGCAATTCTAGATGGACCCTTAAATTGGTCCGATAGAATATATCAAGTGATCCATGCAAGTCCATGTGGATTGGGGATCTTGGCGGACCATCTAAATTTAAGCTTCAATAGACATAACCTAATCACAATCAACAAATGATTCACTTAGGTCCGATCCATTAATTTTAACTCATTCCACTAAAGAGCTAAAACTGAACTCTTAAATAAAGATAGAAAAGGAAGATGCTCCTCATTCATACCCTAGACAATCATATTGGAGATAGTGTATCCTCGTGATTAATATCAGTAATCGCCAAGAGTTCATAGACCGCCTATAACTCTCCAAGTTACCATATTTACTCATATGACCACGTTTTGAACTTGGATATTTTGACTTGTCCAGAAGCCATGTTTTCAATAGACACTATCGAAAACTCAACGTTGAGATTTAATATCCAATTACCTCAAAACATCCATATGATGATATTATACTCATTTAATTAAATGGAGCCACGATGTCCATATCTATAAATGAAGTCCTCTATCGATTAACAAATGAATATCACCAAACTATCGAGGATAGACTATACGATATAATCGTACTCATTGATAACTCAAATGATATCACTTGCAACCATAAGTCCATCATTTATCTCAGGATTAAGATAGACTCTCCGATTGTCCTGATAATGAAAAGACTATTATCTATTGACGGTTCTAGATAAAGCTTTTCATTGTGATCCAGTTCAATGCACCCAGTGCACTAGATCTTTTTGCTCGAAGATACTCCGATGATTTTAGACTCATCATATCTCATTTGATCCCACTCAAATGTTAGCAAAAGAATTCTACAACTTTAACAAGATAAAGGTGCCCAACCTTTAACTTAAGTTGTGAACATTATTCAAGACTAACTAAAGAATTGTGTCTACCACATACATATCCAGATGTACGAACAATTCTTCTTTTCCCATAGTCTTTAGACCTTATGATTATTTACTTTGACAATTATAATATAAACTATAAATGCTATACGATTTGTTAAACCAGAAATCTCTTTATTAATATGAAAAAGATTGTTAATTACAACATTACACTCTTGCTATTGAGCATAATCCTAACAAGTGATGAAGGATTTTCTTTCTTGTTTAGTAAAGATGATTTTTTAACCCTAAAGCTCGATGGACAAACCTTATTGAAAGGCATGAGATCTAGCCACAATTGCTAAGGTCTTGAGGCTAGAGTTCTCTCTTGTAATATGTGAAAGGATGAGCAAATAGAGTTGTGGCATAAAAGACTTGGCCACATGAACTATTGGGATTTACAAATCCTAGATAAGTTCAATGTTGTGAGTGGCCTTCCCAAGCTTAGGAAGAAAGTCAATGGTGTTTGTGGACCTTCCCAATAAGGAAAACAAACCATAAGCATGCACAATAAGGGCAAATACCTCTCCATCAAGGAGCCCCTAGATCTTCTCCACGTGGATCTTATGGGTCCCATGCAAACTGAGAGTTTAGGTGGAAAGAGATATATTTTTATTTGTGTAGATGATTTCCTTAGGTTCACATAGACATATTTTCTTAGAGAAAAATCCAAAACTTTTGATAAGTTTAAAATGTTTTGCAATAAACTTGAAAATTAAAAAGACTTTTACGTTATAAGCATTAAACGAATTATAAGTGACCATGGGAGGGAGTTTGAGAATGCCACATTTCAAAGTTATTGCAATAGCTTAGGCATCTCTCATGAGTTTTTGGCTCCGAGGACACTTTAACAAAATGGTGTTGTTGAGAAGAAGAATATGGTCCTTCAAGAGATGGCTCGTGTGATGTTGCTTAGCAACAAAGTCCCTAGAAACCTATGGGCCGAAGCCGTTAATACGACATTCTATATAGGAAATAGAGTCTTCTTAAGGCATGGTACTAGTCAAACCTCCTATGAGTTATGAAGAGGTAGAAAACCAAATGTTAGCTACTTCCACACATTTGGAAGCAAATGTTACATTTTAAATGACTGTGATCAACTTGGCAAATTTGATGCCAAGAGTGATGAGGGTATCTTTATTGGCTATGCCTTGAATAGTAGAGCCTATAGAGTTTTCAACTTGAAGACTCTAAGCGTCATGGAATCATCAAATGTTGTTTTTGAAGATAATAGGCACAAGTCTAGTGACCATGAGGAGGAAGTTGTTGTAGAAGACGATTTTGCTTTAGAGAAAGTTGTGGAGACCCTATTAATGGGAGGCCTAATCTAGATGAAGAGGACACACAACTTTTTGATAGAGTTCCTCTCTTCTATTGAACTCTAAAAACCCCGCTCCATGGGTTAGACATCTCAATAACAAAGATGATGTTATTGGAGATGTGAATGAAAGTGTTAGGACTAGACGTCAAATATCTAATCTAATTAACTACACATGCTACACCTCTCAAATTGAACCCAAAAAGGTTGATGAAGCCTTAAATGATGAATTTTGGGTTTTTGCCATGCAAAAAGAGCTAAACCAATTTGAAAGAAATGAGGTTTGGACTCTAGTTCCTAGGCCTAAGCCCACTAATGTCATAGGCACCAAATGGATATATAGAAACAAATCTCATAAGGATGGCAACACTGTACATAACAAGGCTAGACTTGTTGCACAAGGGTACTCTCAAATTGAGGGTATTGACTTTTAGGAGACATTTGCTCCTGTTCCCCATTTAAAGTCCATTAGGCTTCTCTTGTCCATTTCTTGTGTGCATAAGTTCAAATTGCACTAAATGGATGTGAAGAGTGTCTTCCTCAATGGCTTCTTGTAAGAGGAAGTGTTTGTTGGGCAACTCAAGGGGTTTGTGAATGCACACCACCCTAACCATGTCTATCGCCTCAAAAAGGCTCTATATGGGTTGAAATAAGCACCGAGGGCTTGGTATGAGCTCCTTACTCAATTTCTTGTTGACAATGACTACACAAGGAGTAGTGTTGATAAGATGAGTTATTTATAGCTCAAATTTATGTTGATGACATTGTATTTGGCTCAACCAATAACACCAAGGTCTAACAATTTGTTGATGTAATGTCTCATGAATTTGAGATGAGTCTAGTTGGTGATCTAAATTACTTCCTAGGTTTGCAAATTAGGCAATTAAATGATGGGATTTTTATAACCCAATCTAAATATGTTAAAAACCTAGTGAAGAAGTTTGGTCTTGAAAATACCAAACATTGTGATACACCTATGAGTACGACTTTGAAGCTAAGCAAAGATGCTAGTGGTAAAAGTGTGGAACAAAATCTATATCAGAGCATGATTGGTAGCTTGCTTTATTTGACTGCAAGTAGGCCCGATATAACTTTTATTGTGGGTGTGTGTGCTAGGTACCAATCGAATCCTAAGAAGTCCCATCTCTCTTCCATTAAGAGAATCATTCGCTATGTGAATGAGACATCCAATTATGGGATTTGGTACTCTTTTGATACTAATGCTAGTTTAGTTGGCTTTAGTTATGCAGATTGGCCAGGAAATTGTGATGATAGGAAGAGCACATCAAACGGTTACTTCTTTCTAGGCAACAACTTGGTGTCTTGGTTTTGCAAGAAGCAAAACTCGATTTCCTTATCCATGGCCGAAGCCGAGTACATAGCCACAGGGAGTGAATGCACACAACTTATATGGATGAAGTAAATGCTAGTCGATTACGAATTCAATCAAGGTACTCTAACCCTCTTTTGTGATAATATAAGTGCTATTAATATTTCCAAGAATCCGGTACTAGGACTAAGCATATTGACATCCGTCATCATTTCATAAAAGAACTAGTTGAGAACAAATGCATTGTACTTGAACATGTAAGTACAAATGATCAACTAGCGAACTTATTTACTAAACCCTTAGATGCAACTAGGTTTCATGCACTTAGTAGATCTATTGGGATATGTCTCTTGGATTAATGTGGTTTGGAAACTGACCCCATATGAGGAACTCAAGCAAAGAGAGCAATTGCATATTTGTCGCATGCAAAAATTTGAAAAATCTCATGCTTATTTATTAATTGCTTGAGTATCTTTGTTGCACATATGCTTATATGATATTTTCTTCAATAAGTGTGAACCTTGCTTTGCTTGCAATCTAAGTCTTATTTATGTTCAAACATGCATTTTTGGACTAGGAGATATTCTTAGGAAGTACTTGTTGAATGACCTATAATGATCTCAATGACATGATGATTCTTCAAATGACATGCTTAAAATGAAAATCATGAATTCAAATGACATGCATACAAATGAAAAGCATGATTGTTGATTGCAAATTTCAAAATGCAAAATCATGTGTGAAAAGCTTATGAGACTCAAATGAAGAAAGGATCTCGTATCCATTCTAAGGATTTAAAATCAAAAGTCTATCTTTATTTATTTGTTGAACATGGCTACTATCATACGGGTTTCATACCCACAAAATTCGAATAGGGTGCAAAGAGTTGCTCATGCCTTGTTTAGCTTATAAAGTTGTATATAGTTGCTCATTAAAATTTAATGATTGATAACTCTATATCCTTGCTTTACTCATGACAAATGGTGAAATTGGTTTGAATTCTTTAGGAAACCTTTGTCATTTACTTTGCCAAATACCATTGACTTTTGGATTTGAATGCAACATGTCTTGCATGCAAAGCATCTTAATCAAACATTTTTTTCAAAAAATAAATCTCTTTGTTTCTCTGCATTTAATTGAGTTGCATAAAGTGGCTTATATGATTATGCAAATGTCTAGTATGCTACTATCTCTCTTTGCTAAATTGACCCTGCTGGGGTTACTCCTTTTCCTATATCATGACAAAAAGGGGAAGTAGTATGTAGAGGGATTTTCATAGCAAATTCAATTTTGGGGAGTGTACTAATTGAGGAGGAGTAACCCGTTGAGGGGGAGCATTGCATTACATATACATTGCATGATGTTGTGCTTAAATTCTTTAAATGCCAATGTTTGTATTAATTTCACTTGATCATCTCACATTGCACTTGTATTGAAAAGTGTAGAAACTTTGTTTTGAAGGATTGGTTGTTCTACAAGAGATTGAAGACTTGAAGTTTTTTATAATATCTCTTTGTAATGTAGAAAATCATTGTTGACCTTTAGTTTCTTTTTGTTGTGAGGATCAATGTGAGTGGTGGTTTTGTCATGAAATAGCTAAAAGAGGAGATTGTAAGTTCCTTAGGAAGGAGGACTTTGATCCCAGTGAAGCAGTTGAGCAATAGGCGAATTCCTTACAAGTAAGCAAGTAAACTACCTTACCCATTTTCTCTCTTTCCAAATTCCGGGGGCTTGGAATGGCAATGACGACAAAGTGTTTGGATCATTATGCAATGTCCTACATAGGCTCATCAAACATCACTTTTTAGCTTGTACCAGATCATAACTCGTGAGAAAATCAAGGGCTATTCATTTTCACTTGGTCGCCAGTATCTCTCTCGTGAAGTAATAATTTCGAATATGAGGTGGTAGTACGATATGAAAATATCCCTTCTAAGAGCTCATTCCTCTTGATAGGTGATGGTTACGATTCACGCCGTCAGAAAACCATTCGTCAAAACTATTTGTAAGACCCTCACAAGCCCTAATTGGCTTTTAAAACACTAGTGTAGTGGTAAGTGGGGTGTCATCCACAGGGACACGTGACTAGCAAGAACTAGTTGTTGCTAGAGTAGCATTCATGTTAATAATAATAAGTAAATGAGGATGTTGTAAAATGTGACTTAACACAATAATAAATCTAAAGTAACGATGCAACCTAGATAAAAGAGAAATGGAATGAAAGATATATAGATGATGGAAACTAAGGAATTAACGGATTCGAAAGTAAATACTGGGCAATGCAACAACACGTAAATAAGCACACGTCTATTCAAAGGTAATCGACCTAGGATGTATAGAGCCGGTTATTTATCCCCATCAAGTGATCAACCTAGGATGTATACTGAGGACCACCTATTAGGGACTAATCTGTTGTAAATCACCAACCTAGGATGTATAGTGTTGGTTGTTCATACAGATTCTGGAAATGAAGCCTATCTACTTATCAAAGATTCAACCGATTACAAATTAGCCAACCTAGGATGTATAGTGAAAACCACCTATTAGGGACTAATCAATTGTAAACCACCAACCTAGGATGTATAGTGTTGGTTGTTCATACGAATTCTGGAAATGAAGCCCATCTACTTATCAAAGATTCAACCGATTACAAATTAGCCAACCTAGGATGTATAGTGAAAACCACCTATTAGGGACTAATCAATTGTAAACCACCAACCTAGGATGTATAGTGTTGGTTGTTCATACGAATTCTGGAAATGAAGCCCATCTACCTATCAAAGATTCAACCGATTACAGATTAGCCAACCTAGAATGTATAGTGTTGACTTTTAATCCTCTCACGAGTACTAACCTAGGATGTAAAGTGCTGGAAACCCGTTCGAGGTTAGATTGAGACCGCACTTTAAGAATCGGAGTTCATGACATTCCGTCTATTCATTCGAGCAAGATACAACTAAACATTATGTATATCTAGATGCAATGCTCATACATAAACCAAGGAGAACTTGCTAAGATGATGTGTCTAAATAAATAATCAATGAAAACCATTAAAGAACAAGAATAGGACAATGAAAGGTAGACATGAATATATATAGAACCAAGTTTATGTACAAGCCCAATATTCAACTAACTACTCTATCAACCCCTTAGAAGGGATTTAGCTACTCATTACAACTAGGAAAACAAGAGAAAGGAAAGAGGAAGAACCCTTAGAGATCATCTTCTTCCTTGAAGTTGCTTCAATCTCCTATCTTCCTTGAAGTTGAGTAGAGAATGTATGTGAGAGTGAGAGAGAGTGTTTCTAGATCTAGGTTATCTTAAGAACTAAGTAAAAAGCTTTCTAAAACGAATCTATAACATTCTATTTATATTACATACACAAATAGATCACTTAAGCTTCAAAATGAGATTTGGCGCGCGTGGAGTGCGGGTGGAGTGCCGTTGGATCACTCGCACTTTACCCGCACTATGATGATCAAGTGCAGATTCAGCTCTCTGGATTGTGCTACAGTACAGGTGGAGTGTAGGTGGAGTGCAGTTGAATGACCTGCAATTGACCCGTATTTTAACGTCAGGTGATTTCCACTTCTCGGTTTCATCTCAGAGTGCGGGTGGAGTGCGGTTGGATGACCTACACTTTAATGTCTGGTGCAAAATAGCTTCTCTGGATTTGGTAACAGTGCGGGTGGAGTGCAGTTGGATGACCCGCACTGGACCTGCACTTTAACTCTTCTTCAAGCATCAGGTCCCGGTTGTGGTAGAAGTGCAGTTGGAGTGCGGTTAAGACCCACACTATAAGGCTATTGATGATCCTTTGCCTTTCCTTTTGCCACCTTTCTACCAAAATCACCGTAACACGCTTCCAAACCCATCATTGTACCATTCCATACAATTACTCATATAACAACCATTAGAGACGTCAAAGCGCACGAAAATGGAACAAAGGATATAGAAATGAGGGCCTACATATACTACATATTTGGCATGATCAATAGGAGTATTTGAGGTGGGAGGGCTGCTGGCTAATAAGGGCACCCTCCACTTCGTCCTGTAAATAGCATTTAAATGTGTAGCTCTCTGCCCAGCCCAAAGCATAGTGTGGAATCTCTGGATTGTTTCATCGAGCACTATTCCTTTTCCTTTTAGATATAAAGGTGTTCTGACCCTATTGGATTAAGTCATAACCTACACTTATCGGGAAGAGCTAACCTCGCTATCTCTACGACCAAAAGAAATAGACTTCCACCTACGATGATCAAGGATAAGGTGAAGGTGGTTCCCCGTGAACAATTTGTTAAGTTAAGGAAGAGCGAAGCCTGACTACACTGAGTGCTAAATTCTTCTGCATCTTCACGGAGAATTCAATTTCACCAGGGAAAACTTATTATTCCTTACTTGAAGGGGTTTATAGTTGATTTTCTTCGAAAAGAGTTACGACCTAAAGAGCTGTGACTTGTGTTAGAATCTTCAATCTGGAAGCTTTGCTGGTGCATCAGGCCAACAAGACATGTCTAAGATCATTTGCTACTTTTGCAAGAAGCCTCCCTTTCGTGGATGAAATGGAGGGAAATTGGATTGTCTGGAAATGCATGCTTTTATGGAGGGGTTATTTCCCTCGTTGGTAAAGACCGAGCTACTTAAGACCAACTGACTATCCTTTGCATGAGATTAGGTTCTTAGCAAAGCGTTGCTCCGCTCAACTGAGTCTCTATCTCGAATCGCTGGTGGATAGAGCATTCCGATTGGGGGAAAGGAACTCAACCACCAGACACACCATGACTAGATTGAACACCTCGAGAGCCGTATACCATGTTAACGATGAGATTGCTCGCTTTTCCGTTATGTGCCAATTTTTTTCTAAAGAATTTCTTTTTACTTGTTTAGACCATATCGTGCTTAGTAAGTTCTTCGGATCGATATATCGTACGATGTAATAGAGATCGTAATACATAAAAAGAAATAATTTTTTGATTCCGATCGCTTCCCTTATAGTCGTCAGCTCGTTCTTCCTTCTGTCCTACCTAATAGACCAGCAAACCCCCCTCTGCTCCCCTCCCCCCTTCTGTTACCTACTTTGACTCATATCTTCACAGATGGCGACATACCATCTATTGAGTCAGTGCCCAGTCTACTTACTTCTCCACTTAACTCCGCTATGAAATATTAAAAATCCATAAATTTAGAAGAATGTAACTTGTGTTTTCAAAAGGTAGCTTGTAAAAAAACTTTAGGTTTTCAGGAATAAGCACTACAAGAATGGCGATACCATACCTGCCAAGTTTGAAATGGTGTGCCAAGCCTATCCCTTCAGTTTGGCATTGGTTGGTTAAGATGCACCCGTTTGTGCCCTTTGATTGAGTCCTTTAAAAGACCCTTCGATATCAATTAATTTAGGGACATTGCCCAGTTTTTATAACACATCTATGATACCAACAGAGATTCCTATGGATAAGGCCAAATGTTCAAAAATCCTCTTTCTGTACGTAGGCGAGGGTCTCGTTCTCAGATAAAGTTACTGGGAAAACTAGTTTTGTCGCAAGTCACTATATATTGATAGGTGCTTGTAGCAGGGCCTCAAATGAGTTTGTTTGGGCGAAATATAGACCTAGAAACGGAAGCAACAAAACTACACCTATTAAGCATTGGCTTATTTCGGTGACAAACCATATATTGGGTTTGATATGTAAGGGTAGCGTAGGTGTTCATGATCATAGCTCAAAGATCCTTCTCAAGACCTCAAGTTGATAAGCACTCCAAAGGTATATCTCTTGTGCTTAGTTTTTGTTCACCGCAAAAAATGCCTTAAGAAAATCAAATGAGTACTTTCCTTGATGTGTCGGAGAAGAACTGGAACCGGGGAGGAAATCTATAGGTTGGACCTCTTGATGCCGGGAAGACCAGGCTCACACCTCCTCCCCTTGTTGACCATAAAAAATGGCTGAAGAAAATCAAAGGAGTACTTTCCCCGATGTATTGGAGAAGAACCGGAATATAGGAGGGTATCGACTGCTAGGACCCTTGATGCCTAAGAGACCAGGCTTACACCTCATCCCACCTGCCGTTTTTGGGGAACCCCACAAGAGCTCCAAAGAAACCCGGATCCGCCTTACAAAAAGGAATACAATCGCGACCAAGGCCGGATCTGATACTAACAAGGCTGGGTTAGGAGAAAACCCCTTGGGCACCGCTCAACCAGTGAAATACCACCGGGACACATTGATTCAATCGAAAGAAACCACCAGGCGGAGGTTACCCGATCCACCAATCTTGTCAATACAGACATCGATTGGATCCCTCTCCCCCTTTTTCCTCCAAGATAAAGTTGCCCTAGGTCCACCAGAACAATCTAGAATCACCGCCCAAGTACGGGTAAACCTGTGAGGGAAGTGACGCAAGCCCTTGCAGAGAAGCCAACCCAAACGGGAAAAAATCCACACAGAGGTCTAAAGGTAGGTAGGCATTAATTCCACCTAATAGACAACCAAAAAGGGAAGAGGAAGATCAAGGGACCCGATCAGCCCTAATCCCATGACACTAATGGTTAGATTGCGGTCTAGTTCAGCCTTACACATGGTCAACTCTGATCGTCCCCAAAGAGGGAACCTAAGTTCCAGCAGGCAAGGAAGATGCAAAAAGCACCTAAGCAGAAAGAGGAAATCTTTGGGAGGGAGCACCTGACAGTAGCAGCGTGACAGGTGCTGCCATTTCCCCCAACTACCTCCACACGTGAAAGCAACATGCTAGTCTAGCTCAAGCAATCCTAACCAACCAAAATCAAGCAAATAGCCACCTAATGTTCTATGAAGCGCCTACGCGGACATTTGGGTAGATGTTGCACAACCCCGGCCGTTCGTGGCGTGTGTGCCACCCACACTCACCAAGAACGAATGATGGAGATCCTCCAACTGTTAGCTAGCCTAAAGAAGGATCTCCCGCCTATCACCTGGCCCCCTACGCTAGCCGTGGGAGCCAGCTTGAGCAATCTCAATCATCCAAGATGTATGTCGTTGTTGGACCAAAGACGTACAATGGAAAGAATAATGCCAATTAGTTACTTGAGAGGATGACCTTCTTTACCTACGCAATGATCAGACCCCTTATAAATACACCCTCATTTTTGAAAGTGAGGGAGGTTGGACCTAAGAGAAAAGAGAGAATTCACTACTATAGAACGACTAGTCACCCGATAGAGAACAAGGAGCTTCCCTCGTGCTACTATAGAACGACTAGTCCCCTTTGAGGGATTGAGTGAGTGAGTGAGAGAGAGAGAGAGAGAAAGAAAGTGAGTGAGTGAGTGAGTGAGTGAGGCATTGTAATATGTTCCCCTCTACCATTGAGAGGTTGTAACCAAGTTACGATAATGAAACATGTCATCTATTTTCCTCCGCATTGTAGTCCATTTCTCACTCGTTAGCAACCCATTGAGAGTGTCCAACCCCGATTGAACTGGTACCAGCACACTTGGGAACCAGTCCTAACTACCCCTCAGAACAATCTAGCCCAAGGAATAGCTTTGGTCCTCCCTAGCTTCCTCCCTCACACCATTTCTATCTCGATCCGTTTTAGTTATCATGGTAGAAGCAGGACAGAATCGTTCCATGCCACCCCGGGACCCCCCCAACCACGGAGCACCACTCCGCCTGGTCCTAGTGTTGTCTAGAAAGAGGGTGATTGATTTTTTGGATAACATTTTGGCGCCGTCTGTGGGAACACCCAACCGTTGAACCGAGGTGTTTGATTGCACGTTTACAATATCCATTCGCCATTCAATAAATTCTGGAAGAATAAGACTGGGATCCTCCCAAGGTCAACCTGACCCGTCAGGTGCCTTGTCCTACGCCTCTACCCAGCAGTCTCGAACAGGAAGAGACGGTCCCGCCCAGCCTGAGCAGACCCGCTTTGAGAGGCCACCTGTTTCACTGCCTCAACCATCCCTGGCAACGCCCGCTTTTGCTCCGCCATCAGGCTCGATAAGCCAAGACTTATTTTGAATTCCAAGTAGCCACTTTTGTTGAAGGGAGAAGAAGGAACATGTTTGACCCATCGGCGCAGATCGCTCACCCTGCTAATCTACTAAACGGAGCCGGACCCAGCACCAAGGTTCCAGTGTTTGACAGACTAGGTCAATCTACACTCCCGGCCGTTAGACCCATCACATCAGAACCCTTTCGCATCCGCTTTACGGTGGAGGTCCAGCCTAGGGAGACGGTACCCAGCCGTCCAGCGGTGACCAACAACTCCAGAACAGGGAGCAGAACCAAGGCAGAGCGAAACCAAACAGGTGAGAAGCAGGGCAGGAGCATGCACAGAGACTCACGGAATACAGCCACTTTTTGGACCACCGGGGAAGAAGCAGTGCCTGAGACCCAATTTGGGGGATCGTGACTCGAAGTGCCTGAAGGAGCAAATGGCGAGAATGGCCAAGATTTTTAAAGAGTTAGAGAAAGGGAAGCACCGAGGGAAACCCAAGAACCCTGTTATTGAAAAATTATCACTGGGGTGAATCTCTAAATAACAACTTTAAGGACCAAGATCGGGATAGATCCCGGTCGGAGGGGTATCATGCAGTTTGATACCAACAAGAATTCTTTCAAACTAAACTAAAAACTCATACAAGAAAAGATTAACAGGTACGATTTTATTGATAAAAATATGGATACAACCGATGAAATTAAGGCTATGGTGATATATGACGGTATTCAATGTTTCTGTTAGGTGATGGAGAGGGCGTGCTTATGTCTGTCGATAAGTAGAACAAAAAGTGTGAGTGTAGGGTTTAGGGAGGCCCCTTTTTTCCTCCTTTTGGTGAATATAGTGTCGTATATATAGGTCCCGTTGCTTGCCATGCACTCCTATAATTTCGGTCTAGGGTTGGCAATCACATGACTTTATTTCCTTCTAGGAGAAAACCTTGTAGGAGCTTTAATTATCCAAATCAAGTGATTCCTTTTGGAGAGGATTCTAATACAAATGGACTCCTTATTCGAATGGAATTCTTAAGTGGCGGGAAGGAGTCTACCTTTGTATTTGGAGATGAATGACCGCGTTTCATCCTCCTAGCCTAGAGTTTCAAGACTTCTCCGCCTGGACACACGTATTTTGGATTCTGTTTAATGTTTCTTATGGTTAACTGGTGAGAGGATCCTTGGAGGTATTTGGGTTCATCTAGGTTCTTGTGTACTTCGCCTCTTTCTAGTTTGATGCTTTCTTGGTTAGGTGTTTGGTCAGCGGGGTATCCTAATGCCGGTTGCAGCGGGGTACTTAGCAGGATGTAGAATCTAGATATTTGTCTGATGCAGCAGTGGGGTACCCGGCTGAATTAATAGCGGGGTATCCTGTCGATCTAGTAACGGGATACTTGTCTGATGCTGTAGCGGGGTGCCTCATTAGGCTCCCTGAAATGATTCTGAGTAGAACTCCGCGTTGGATCATTTTTGGGGTTATCGGGATTGTTGAGCTTTGCTGGTGTTACTTCAAGGAAGGAGGTAAGTATCCAGATTTGATATAGTATTCTTCTTTCTAGATGTACCTAGATGGTATCTCGGAATGTGTTTCTTCCCTATATCTGAGTGGAAAATTCTTCTTTGGTCCTTTGCCAATTTTGGTTGTTAACAGAAGTCCCCCCGACTTGAACACCGTTGTCTTGTCGGGGTTTGGGTCAGGATTCCATTTTTACTTAAAGGATTTCCCACCTCGTCTGTCAGCTGTCTGGTTAGGTATCATAGCCGGGAAGGAAATCCCTCATAGATACGCTGTTAATCTTTTGTTTTAGCCACCTGTCTGATAATGATAGGCTTGCGGATTCCAAAAATGAACCGTTTAGACACGATTAATGTAAAACCGCCATTGACACGTTTTCCAGATACGTTGCCAGTGATCAACTCCTCATCAATTTTGGTTTTCTAGCACGTTACCGGTTATGGACTCCTCATCAATTTCGGTTTCCTTGTGAGTAACCGACTGTCTCTGCCTATAAGTAACCCAGAATTCCAGCTATTTTTCCTTATTACTTTCAAAATTCAAAAGCAAGAAAAAACCCTAGCCTTTCCTTTCTCTCTTATTCTTACCAGCGATCTTTCAAGCTTTCTTTTTCCTTCTTCAATGGCATCTCCTTTAAAACTTCCAACTCCTTCCCTAGGTTTTCATCCCACTTCCTCTGAACTTAGTCTCGATTTGCCCCCTTCACCCGACAGTCTTGATGATCTTCTTGAGGGGGGATTAGAGGCGGGTTCTTTGGTATTGAGGGGAAAAAAGAGAGGTCGAGGTGAAGTGGATGATTCTGGTGATGAACAAACATCTTTGCACCGTCGTTCTGCAAGGAACCCAAGAATCGGGTTAGGTTTCCACAATAGGTCAGAGGACCGGGTCCAACTCACCGACGGAGAAGATACCGAGATCATTGGAAGGTAGAGAAGGCTGGTGAAACGCCAGTCGTTACCTTGATCGGGGTGCATACCGGTTCTTTCACCTCTTTTCATGATGGGCGTATCATTCCCGATTATATGTACGGTGGAAACACTAGCTAAGCTACGGGAGGAGTATTGGATCCTGGATGACATCCATCTTGCCCTTCCTTATCAGGGATATGACGTCTACACCCTGCCGCGAGATGTCCTTCTCTCCACAAAACTGCTTTTTAATGTGGAGTCCGCCTCCCTCTCCATCCGACCCTTCACCAGGCTTTGGTTTCCTTAGAATTGGTACCTTTCCAGATCTCACCGGGTTTCTGGAAGCATCTGACAGGCTTCTTAGTGCTTTGGAAGGAGTAGTATGATAGAGACAACATAGACAAGCAACCCGGCTTGGACGAGCTATGCCATTTATTCCAGATAGCGAACTTAGTACCACAGAGTCAATTCATTTTGAGGGCCTCCAACTAGATGAAGTTCATTGTTCCTGGTACGAATGTGAAATATGCTCCACCATGGAAAGAGGAATGGTTCGTTGTCAAGGGAGAATGGGGGAATACGGCCTATATTGGGGGATTTGAGTACCCCGTCCCAACCTAATTCACAACTAAAGTCAAATGGGCGAAGGAGGTGCTTTCTCCAAAATCCTGAGATATTCTAGGAAAGATTTTAAACGGGGGTACATCAATATGCAATATCCTACTCTAGATTCCTATGAAGGAGCCCGGTTAGAGAAGTCTTTGAGGATCTCCTACGCACTTCTAGGTATAGAAACTTCATCTTTGTGTTCTTTGTTTGTGTATGTGCATTTTCTACTCTCCTTTCCTTACTATGTTATCTTCTTTTTAACAGTCTCTGCTACTCCGCTGGTGACCGGTTTTCCAACTTCATCTAGGACAGGGACATGAGGTGTGGATTTTCCTCCTTCTACTTCTCATGTTCCATCTCTTTCTCCTTCTCTCTCTAATACTACCTAGGTCACAACTATTTAGCTTGACGCGGTTCCTATCCCTTTTTTTACTTTGGCTAAACCTCCTGCCAAGATCTCTTCGCCTTTTTCTGCTTTTGAGGGATTGCTTGTTAGGATTCCAGCTCGTCCATCTACTCGTACCTCGGGATGCCAATCCCTAAGCTTAATGCTAGCTCAAGCTGCCAAAGCCCGGGGCTCATCAAAACAATCTCTAAAGATGACCAGAAAGATTGCTGCTCCTCCTGCTGTGGGCACTCCTCATAATCTTCCTCCAACAGTATTGTGACCTTGAGGGAGCTTAATGACCATGGTGAAGCTTCATACATAAATTTTAGCGGCCAAAGGGGCTTCTATATTGGTTGAGGTAGCTTTCTACTTTTCCTCTTGTTATTCTCCTCTGTTTTCTACAGGTACTGACTATTCTTCTTCTTGCAGGGTTTTCAATTTGCTTTGGCCATGGAGAAACAACTGCTGACTCTAAAGGAAGCCTACATGGGGCTTCAAGCCAAGCTAGAGGATACGCAGCAGGAGCTGGCTCAAGACCAGCAGAGTATGGCCCCTCTACTCTAGGCTACTAAAGCATCTAAAAATGGTAGACAGGCTGCCATGGTGGAGGCCAAACGCTATCTACCCTGCCTGGATACCAAGACAGTCTGGTCTCTGCGTCGGCGTGAGGAGAGGGAATGTCTGAAGAGGAAGAAGAGGCTGCTGTAAGATGAAAGCCGTCTTTTAAGGGAGACAGTGCAAAACTTAGAGGCCTAGCAAGTTCCTTCCTTTAAAGATGGGTATTTCACTACCTGCTATGCGGTGGCCACGGTTTTGCCTCCTTCATTTGATCTTCAGGCGGCCTTGAACTGGGACCGAAAACAAATCATGGCGAAGGTTGTCCAGCTTGCGGGTGAGGATCAGGCTTAGGAAGATTCTTCACATGACGATGCCCATCCAGGTCGGAGGTCTATCCTCCCTGCTGACACTCAGACTGACCCTCCCTCTACTCAGGAAGGACAAACACAAGACCCCGTGCTTTCTCCAGAAGTTATTCTAGTGGAGGAGGAAGAAGAAGATGCAGTTGGAACCGGGGTTCCAGAAGTTGAGGCGGAAAAGAATGGTTTGGCAATCGAGGGAGAGAAAAATGCTTCAGCTGGATCTATGGTTCCAGTAGTCGGGGAGACCCAGCCTGATACTGCAGCTGAGGTATCTAGGGAAGGAGTAGCCAGTCAGGGAGAAAACTTTACGGAGGAGGAGGAGAATGCCTGACTTGTCTTTCATGTATTTTTTTTGTAGCCTTAAAAAGGAAGTTAGGCACCCCGTTAGTCCAATAAAAGATTTTTATTTGTTAAAATAAATTATATCTTTCTTGCTTTTCTGATTTAGAAAGAAATTAACTTAGAAAAATCTAGACTTAGGAAAAATCATGACTTAGGAGAAATTCTGACTTAGGGGAAATCCTGCAGCTTTCGTACTTGCAAACGAATGGAACTAAATTTGGATTCCTTGATCGGGATACTTGATAACCTTATAACAATCTTGTACCTTGTCATTGTAAACACCAACGGGATCTAGCAAGTGAACACGTCCCTTTCTTTAATTGGTTTTTAATGAGTATGTAGTAGTTTGCGGTTCTGGATACCCCAATTGATAATCAAGCCCGCTTCAGCTGTAAGTGTCTTTAGAAGAAGCAAACCATCAGGTACCTTGGTAAGGTATCCTATTTCCTCTGATATTCTGTTTTGATAGGCAGTTCAGATTTGCATTAGAATCAGGCTTCTCAAAGGTGGGTATACCCCGATTGAGGTAGCTTAAGTGCCCATATGGTAATTTCTTCTTGGAAATATGGAGAAGTAAGGTATCGGGTAACCTAGTGAAGTATCACGATCCTTATGATGGTCTTTCCTGGTAGGCAACTTAGGCCACTTTAGCACCAGGCTTTTTGGCGGAGGGTATAACCCGGCCAAGGCAGCAGGAGCGCCCTAAGGCTACTTTCTGGTTTTGAGGATGCGGCGGGCAACTAAGGGCGTGAGTCTGGATCCTTAGTATGGTATATCAGATCCTTCTTGGAGGAGGGTATACCTCGAACAAGGCAGCAAAAGTGCCCTAAGGCTATTTCCTGGCCTTGAGGATACGACGGGTAATTAAAGCCACGAGTCCGGGTCCTTAGTCTAATAATCCAGAATCTTCTTGGAGTAGGGTATACCTCGACCTAGGCAGCAAGAGTGCCATTAGGCTATTTCCTGGTCTTGAGGCGATTCAGTAATGGCGAAAATTATCTATCTTGGTATGCAACTTAGGCCATTTTAGCACCAGGCATCTAGGAGGAGGGTATACCCTGACCAAGGCAGCAGGAGCGCCATAAGGCTATTTCCTGGTCTTAAGGATATGGCAAGAAACTATGGCTGCGAGTCTGGATCCTTAGTCTGATGTATTAGATCCTTCTTGAAGGAGGATATACCTCAACCAAGGCAGCAGGATGAGCTGTAGAAGAATTATGTAGGGGAGCTTGTAGCGCTACCATTAGAGAATCATGTAGGAGAGATAATTGACTTTATTGAATTTTTTCAAATAGTACAATATAAAATCGAGGTGTGTATTCCAGCCGATATAAATTGAATTCCTAAGGGTAGAACTTCCTGAGGTGATCAGAATTCTATGTGTTATCCACCAGGTATCCCTCCAGGTCTTCCAGCTTGTAGACACCACCTCGTAGCATTGCTTTAATTAGGTAGGGGCCTTCTTAGTTAGGGGCTAGTACCTCGTAGGACCTTTTCCATGTGCTTTGGGTTACCTTTGCAAGGACCAAGTCTTCTTATTTGAAATGGTGGATCCTCACTTTCTTGTTGAAGTGTCAAGCTATCTTACTCTGGTACACTGCTACTCTTTTGGCGATCTTACTTTGTTTCTACTCGAGTAGGTCTAGATTGGTTCTTAACTTAGCCTCATTATCTTCTGGTTCATAGTTTTGAATCCGAATAACAATGAGTAAGGGGTTTCCCTTGTTGCCGTCCTCCTGGTTATCCTGTACGCCTATAGCACATTGGGTAATTCTTTAACCCATAATCCCTTCTTCTGTTGGAGCTTTTTCTTTAGGAGCTTCTTGATTGTCTTATTGGTAGCTTCTACCAACCCATTAGTTTGAAGGTGTGCCATTGATGCAAATCGGAGATCAATGTTTCAATCTTCACAGAATTCTCTGAAGTTGGCGTTATCAAATTACTTTCCTAGATCAATTAAGATAGCCATCGGGGTATGGAAAGCAAACAATATTTTCTTTGACAAAATCGGCAGGCTTCTCTTCAGTTATCTTGACAAGTGCCTTGGCTTCCACCCAACGGGTGAAGTAGTTTATTGCTACTACTGCATGTTTGGCCTAGCCGGGTGCAGTAGGAAGCTGGCTGATTAGATCTAGTCCCCAGATAGCAAAGGGGTAAGGTGTACTGATCGTGGAGAGCCTCTCTAGGGGTAGGTGATGGAGGTTTGCTGTCTTCTGGCAAGCCTCACATGATTGTGTGAACTGTTTTGGATCTTGATGTATAGTCGGCCAGAAGTAGCCCATTCTAAGTATTTGGTAGGCTAGTGTCTCGCCTACTGCATGATTACCACAGTCCCTTGAATGTACCTCGTTGAGTGCCTAGGTAGCATCATCTGGGTGAAGGCATCTAAGTAGGGGGAGGGATTTCCCTTTACGATAAAGGTATCCATCTACAAGGCAATACAGGGTAGCGATTCTCTTCAGCTTGCATGCTTCATCTAGATCTACAGGGAGAGTGTCGCTTTGGAGGTAGTCTGCTATTAGATCCATCTAACAAGGGAATCAGTTTACTGTAGGATCCCTACTCCCTTGGCTATGCTGGAACAGGGTATCAGTTGGAGGGGTACCCCTTTTGGTAAGGTATGCCCCTCACCTGCTGCGATCTTAGCTAGAACATCTGCCTAGTTATTTTTCTCTCGAGGTATCTATTCCGTCCTCGCGCCTTTGAATCTCGATATTTCTTCTCGGACTTTAGCCAGATATGTTACCATATTGTCACCTTTTGCCTGGTACAACCCCAACACCTGGTTGACCACCAATTGGGAATCACTCTTGACTAGAAGGAAGTCGGCACCTAAGGCTTCTTCTACTCCTATTCCCGCTAGTAAGGCTTCATATTCTGCTTGGTTATTAGTAGCCATGAACTCAAATCTGAAGCAGTGATTACATTCAACCCCTTATGGGTGTATCACAACTGTTCCTGCTCCACACCTTGATTGACTTGATGCCCCATATGTGTATAGAATCCAGGTCTTGATGTCTTCAGGCCAGTTCAGATCGGTTTGATTCGGACTGGGGTCAGGCTTGGTAATTGGGTCTGGATTTATGCTGAACTCCATTACGAAGTCGGCTAAGGCCTATGCTTTGATTGTGGACCTTGGCTTGTATTTGATGTCAAATTGGGTGAGCTCTAGGGCCCATAGAACAAAACTGCCTAATACATCCGGTCTCTAGAGGAATTGTCGTAAAGGCTGATAGGTGACTACCACGATAGTGTGTGCCTGAAAATAAGGCTGGAGCTTTCTTGCTATATTTACTAAGGCATAGGCGAGCTTTTCCAAGAGGGCATAATTTTTTTCAGACTTGGTGAAAGCACAGCTCAAATAGTACACCGGTCTCTGTATTCCGTCACTGCATTCTTTCACTAAGGCCCTACTAGTGGCAGCTTCTGAGACGGTTAGGTAAAGTTGGAGCTCTTCTCCTGTGAGGGGCTTGACCAGTAGAGGGGGACTGACCAAGCATTCCTTAAAAGCTTAGAAAACTAACTCGCTTTGTTCATCCTACTTTAGCTTCTTTCCCTGCTTGATAATCTTGAAGAACGGAAGGCACTTATCGGTGGAGCGGGATATGAATCGATTCAATGATGCTATTCGGCCTGTCAATCCCTGTGCCTGCTTGAGAGTTATGGGAGACTTGAGGTCTAGGATGGCTTTGATCGTCTCAGGATTGGCCTCGATTCCTTTTTTGTGTACCATGAACCCCAGCAATTTTCCTACCACTACCCCGAAAGCACACTTTACGTGGTTCAGTCTCATCTAGTTCATCCTAATTACTTGTAAAGTTTGGCGTAAATCTTCTAGGTGTTGCCCGGCCTCCAAAGATTTTGTAATCATGTCATCTATGTACACCTCCATAGATCTTCTTATCAGCTACTTGAACAATTTATTCACCATACGGTGGTATGTAGCACCTGCATTTTTAAGTCCAAATGGCATTACCTTATAGCAGTAGAGGCCTTGCCCTGTGATGAAGCTGGTCTTGTCTTCATCTAAGGGATGCATCATGATCTGATTGTATCCCGAGAAGGTATCCATGAAGCCTAGAAGCTTGTTTCCCGCGGTGGAATCGATGAGTTGGTCGATCTTAGGCAGCGGGAAGCTATCTTTGGGGCAAGCTCGGTTGAGATCGGTGTAGTCCATACACATTTGCCATTTTCCATTAGATTTGGTTACCATGACGACATTGGCGATCCATTTGGGATATCGGGATTCCTTGATAAACCTGGCCTTTAGGAGTTTGTCAACTTCTTCTTGGACTACGGCGTTCCGTTCGGCATTGAAGTGTCTTTCTTTTTGTTTCACTAGTTTGCCGGTTGCGTTTATTGCCAGCCTATGAGTGGCCAAGCTAAGAGGAATGCCGGGCATTTCCTCATGGGTCCTAGCCAAGATATCGTTGTATTCTCTGAGGAGCTTTATCAAGTCTATCCTGACTTCGGGATCCAACCCCCCTCCAATTTTACCACCTTAGTGAGATCTTCTCCCCTGATGGGTATTTCTTCTAATTGATCTGCAGGACGACCACTGGTCCAACTCCGTTTTTCATCCTCCTGCTCTTCTATGACTATGTCTGGTACCTCTCCTTCTTCCATGTCATAATGACATTGTTCTGGCGTATCTGGGTTTACTTCACTGGCTACGTGTGCGCACTGTTTAGCAAGCGCGGAGGGATTGTTGGATACCGCATAGAAATTGCGCGCTGCCTGTTGGTCCCTTCTGACTTCTCTAACTTCTGTTCCCACTGGAAACTTTAGGACGTTGTGATAAATAGATATTACCCCCTAATCCCTGAGAGGAAGAGCCTACCCAGAATGGAATTGTAGGTAGACGGGGTGTCACCACGATGAACTCCGTCATCATGTTTTGATGAAGTGGAGCTTCTCCGACTTTAACCTGCATGATTTTGGATCCCATGGGCATTACATAATCCCTTGTGAAACCATACATAAGCGAGGTGCAACTGTTGTAGCAGGAATTCTTCAAGTTAAGTTGCTCATGAGCTCCCTTAAATAGGATGTCAACGCTGCTTCCTGTATCGATCAAGACATGGTGAACCCGGCAGTTAGCAATCTGTACCGAGATTACCATAGGATTGTCATGTGGTTGGACTGTATTGTAGACATCTTTCTCTGTAAAGACAATCTTGGTAGAATGGGATGGATCTCGGGACCCACTGTTGACCTTGAATATCTTATGACCTACATTGAGTGTAGGAATCTTTCTTGCGTGGTTCTTCCTAGAATTGTTGGAAGTTCCAGCCAAGGTGAGGCCTCCACTAATGGTATGAATTACCTGGATCTGTTGCATTAGATCCTTCTCCCCATCCCTCATTCTATATGCCGTCTCTTGTATCCCGATTTGTACCCGTTTCTCCTCCTTGATGCTATCCCATACCCGTTGTAGAAATTTTCTCAGTAGGCCTCCTCTTACCAATCCTTCGATCTAATTGCGGAGACTGTAACATCCTCGTGGAAATCGCAATACTTGTACTGGTTCGACCTATCAGCTGGGACTTTTATAGGACCCGGCTTCTTGAGTAGGCTTTTGTCTCGGATGGCGAGGTAGATTGTTTCTCTTAAAGCATTGAGGGGGGGGGGGGGTGTAGTGATTATATACATCTTCCTCCCTTGCTACCCGGGCAACTTCTTTTAGAGGAGCCGCCCTAGGAGGCGATCTCCTGAGAGGGGATCTTCTAGTCGGGTACCTTTCCTGGTATAAGAGAATAGGAGGCGGCCTGTAGGTTGACCTGTTTCGGGGCTGATTTTGGAATCTCTTGACTGGTATAGACTTTGGAGCCTTCTTCCTAGGACGCGGGGCCAGCCGGGCTTAATCATGTTCAACCTTGATCCGGAGTTGCTCTTCTATGTCTACCTGTTCTAAAGCTCGATTGTAGGCTTCCTGGTAAGTTTCTGGTGGACGCTTAGCAAAAGAACGGAATAGTCTGCCTGCCCATAACTTTCTTCGGAAATTAGCCAAGGTTTCTTTTTCGTCGAATACTCCTATCTGGATCACTTCCTTATAGAATTTCTCTACATAAGACCTCAATGTTTCACCCTACTCTTGGTTCACATACTGAAGCAAAATAGGGTCCTCGGGACGAGACTTGATTCCCTGAAACTGTGCATAGAAAGCTGTGGAGAGTTTAGAAAAGAATCAACACTACCTGGTGGTAATTTCGTGAACCACGTTTTGGCACAGTCAGTCAAGGTTGAGGGGAACATCTTGTACATGGCTAACCATGTTGCATTCTGGACTTCCATCTGGTGGACAAAGCTTTCTAGGTGACTGATTTGATCCTCTGTTCTAGAATACTTTTCGGAAAGCGTCCTGAATTTTAGGGGAAACCCCGCCTTCCAGATTCTTTTAGAGAATGGTGCATTCATCTCTCCTAGGGGGTCTTTCGGATTCCTTGATCCTTTCCCTTTTTTAATTCCTCCAACTCCTTAGCCATTTTTGCCATCTAATCTTCCAGGCGATGAGATTTAGTATTTCCAGATCGGGCCACCAAGCCTTTTTCATCCGAGGTCTCTGAATCAATAACCATTTCCTTCTGCTTGGTTTTCTGGTGCCTTATTCTAGGGCTTTTTCGAGATCTGGCGCTTCATTCTGAGTCTGGCTGTGGATCTTTCTTCTCTCCCGTTGGATTTGCTAGGGGTTGGACTCTCCTCGATGGAATCTCAATCACGGACTTTACCAGTCGGGGTCTGAGATTAACCTGGCAGACCAGGGTTGGTGAAGATGGTTCTAGTCAGTCAAATACTAGTACCTAGATACTTGGGCTGATGTCTCCTGCGATCTCGGCTGCTTCAAAGGGGATTCCTTGAGCTATCATTCTGAGTCAGATGGCTTTTACGTAGGCAGCAGCTTGTTGCTCTAGAATATCCCAATTGATCTCCTACCTAATTGGATCTCGAGGCAAAGGGCAAGCAGTTGTGACAGGAGGAGGTATTGATGCTGAATTGTCATTCCTGGATCCTCTACCCCGTCTTTGAGCTCTTTCGGTGGAAGCGAGAGACAAGGGTCCCGATGAAGCCGGATGGGCCTAAGAGGATCGCAGTCTCATCTTTCTACTTTAGTGGGTAGAACTAAGACAACTTTTCTATAAATGTTGGGACGGTAGTTTCCAACAGATGGCGCCGAAAGTGTTAATGGAAAATTATCACTGGGGTGAATCTCCAAATAACAACTTTAAGGACCAAGATCGGGATAGATCCCTGTCGGAGGGGTATCACGCAATTTGATACCAATAAGAATTCTGTCAAACCAAACTAAAAACTCATACAAGAAAAGATTAACAGGTACGATTTTATTGATAAAAACATGGATACAACCGATGAAATTAAGGCTATGGTGATATATGACGGTATTCAATGTTTCTGTTAGGTGATGGAGAGGGCATGCTTATGTCTATCAATAAGTAGAACAAAAAGTGTGAGTGTAGGGTTTAGGGAGGCCCCTTTTTTCCTCCTTTTGGTGAATATAGTGTCGTATATATAGGTCCCGTTGCTTGCCATGCACTCCTATAATTTCGGTCTAGGGTTTGGCCATCACATGACTTTCTTTCCTTCTAGGAGATAGCCTCGTAGGAGCTTTAATTACCAGAATCGAGTGATTCCTTTTGGAGAGAATTCTAATACAAATGGACTCCTTATTCGAATGGAATTCTTAAGTGGTAGGAATGAGTCTACCTTTGTATTTGGAGATGAATGACCGCGGTTCATCCCCTTAGCCTTTGAGTTTCAAGACTTGTCCGCCTGTACACACGTATTTTGGATTCTATTTAATGTTTCTTATGGTTAACTGGTGAGAGGATCTCTAGAGGTATTTGTGTTCATCTGGGTTCTCGTGTACCTCGCCTCTTTCTAGTTTGATGCTTTCTTGGTTAGGTGCTTGGTCAGCTGGGTATCTTGATGTCGGTTGCAACGGGGTACCCAGTTGGATATAGAAACGGGGTACTTATCTGGATGTAGAATCTAGATGTCTGTTTGATGCGGCAGCGGGGTACCCTGCTGAATTAATAGCAAGGTATCCTGTCGATCTAGTAACGGGATACCTGTCTGATCCTGTAACGGGGTGCCCCATTGGGCTCCATGATAGGATTCCGAGTAGAACTCCACGTTGGATCATTTTTAGGGTTATCGGGATTGCTGAGCTTTGCTGGTGTTACTCCGAGAGAGGAGGTAGGTATCCATATTTGATCTAGTATTCTTCTTCCAAGGAATACCTAGATGGTATCTTGGCATATGTTTCTTCCTTGTATCTGGGTGTAAAATTCTTCTTTGGTCCTTTGCCAATTTTGGTGGTTAACAAACCCTTTAGATGAGATGCATACATCACTGTCGAAGGAGGTCCAAAAAGCAGGCTTTCCTCTCAAGTTCAAGATGCTGGTCAAGAAATATTCCGGTACGAAGGATCCTGTCAATCACTTGGAGGCTTTTGTTCATTAGATGGAGGTATAGAACGCCTCAAGGAAAGCCATGTGTATAATGTTCCCATCCACGCTGACCAATTTCGTAAAGACCTGGTTCAGGAAGCCCCCCCCCCCCCCCCGGCAGCTTGAACACTTTCACTCGCCTGTCCGGGGACTTTTTACTCACAATTTTAGGGAGTTAAGTCACGCCCGAAGGACCCTGTCATGATCCAGTACTTGGTCCAGGACAAGGGCGAGTCACTTAAGTCGTTTGTATAGAGGTTCCACAAGGAAGTGATCCAGATGGGTGTCTTCGTCGAAGTGGAAACCCTTACCAACTTCAGAAAAAATCTCTAGGTATGGAAGTTGTGGAGGTCTTTCAAAAAAGACAAACCCAAGACCTACCAAGAAGCCTACGCTAGGGCACTTGAGCATATTGAGATAGAAGAGCAGTTGCGAGTCAAGATAGAGCATGATGAGGCCAAGACATCAAAACGGCCCAAAAAGGAATCCTTTAGAAGTGGCCCTCCTAAGAGACACAATGACCGCCCACCGTACCACTTCTCCTTCCGTTTGCCACAGCTGCCTCCTAACAGGAATAGGTTTCTCTCTAAGAAATCTAGGGTGAGAAGGACCTCTCTAAACCAGGCAGCTTCCCCCATCAGTGAAGTTGCGAGGATCAGCGATGAAGAGGATGCAGCTTACAAGCACTACACCCCCCTCAATGTTCCCCGTGATGTGGTGTACCTCACTATCAAGGAAAAAGGCCTTCTAAAAAAGCCAAGCCCCATAAAACTCCCTCAGGACCGTCAGAATCACTTCAAGTACTGGGACTTTCACGAAGACGTGGGTTATAACACATCAGAGTGCTTTAGTCTCCGAAATCAGATTGAGAGCCTGGTTAGGGGCGGGCTTATGGTAAAGTTTCTGCAGCAAGTAAGAGAGGATATCAAAACCGGCAAGGAGGTGTAGAGAAGGATGGCGGAAGAGGAGGAAAGAAAGAAGGATAAAGCAAAAGACCTCATGCAACAGATTCAGATAATTAACTCCATCAGTGAGGGCCCGATAACGGTGGGGACCTGTAACAGCTCCAGAAAGAACTATGCAACAAAGATGCTCGATTCACCAAAGGGGAACAGGTGTTCAGGGTAGCTCAAGGGGGAGCTAGTCGGCCTCCAAACAATCAAATAATCTTCACGGAGGACAACGTTTATAACACCATCGTACCTCATGATGACTCGATGGTAGTCTTTATCCAGATAGTCAATTGTTAGGTGCACCGCGTCATGATTAACACAGGCAGTAGCGTTAACATCCTCTTCAAAGACGTGCTAGATCGCTTCAACCTGAAACACCCCTGCTATTACAGTTGCACCACCGTTGCTATTATAGTTGCACCACCCCCTTTATGACTTTACTGAGACTCCTTCTTGCCTTTCGGCATGATAAGACTACTGGTCATTATCGGGGACTCCCCTCATCAGGTGAACACTATGGTCGAATTCATCGTGGTGGATGCCCCCAACACCTATAATGTAATCTTGGGGAGACCCTTTCTCTCCGAGGTTAGAGGAGTCTTGTCTATTTACAACAACATGCTCAAATTTCCGGTGGGAGACCAGGTGAGGGAACTAAGAGGCGACAAACAAGTGGCAAGGAAATGCTATGCCATCTCCTCCAACCCCGTCGTCCTTGTGAAGCAGTGCTCGGTAGTCGAGGGCGGAGAGCCGATGAAGTTTGAACAACTCTAGGTGGAAAAGAGGGAAATCGTCGAGGAAGAGTTTCCCTCGTAGTTGGAAGAAGGCATCAGTAGCAGAGGACAACCAGCGGAAGAATTGGAAACGGTAACAATCGGGGAAGGAGAACCTCTCAGAACAGTGAAGGTTGGAAACACCATGAGGCTGGAGGTTAGAGCGACCCTGGAATAACTTCTCCATGAATACCGTGACATTTTCGCTTGGAGTCATGAGGAGATGCACAGTATCCCCATGGACCTGGCTTGCCATAGACTCAGCGTCAATCTAATAATCAAGCCAGTCAGGGAGAAAAAGAAAAGCTTCAACCAAGAAAGGAATCTAGTAATACAAGAGGAGGTTCAACCATGAACGCTGGAGCCACGTACGAGGCTGGTGAACAAACTATTCAAGGATCAAATCAGGAAAACCGAGAGATATTCTCGGGGATATTCTCGGGGATCACTAGCTAATACTTCGAAAATCTCTAGGTCATAGAACAAAACGAGTGATCAGCAAGCATGGGGGCACTATAAATATATAGCAGATGGTCCATGAAAAGGACTTCTTTTTTCACTTCTAAAATAGAGCTATTTATTGACACACACAAGAACGCCATAGCCAAGTGTTTCTTTTTCTTTTCCAGAACCTTAGGAGCTTCATATTAATCTTTGCAGAGCTTCATATTAATATTTGTATTAGCAAAGATTTTTGAATAAGATATGTGATTGATAGTATTGTCTTTTTCTTTGCCTATTGCATCCTCCATTCCAGATCTCTTTTATCGAATAAATCTCATAAAGTGTCGAACTACTTGATACCCTCCCTGGTCGGGATCCATAAAGATCTTGGTCCCCTCAAAGTTGTTAATTGCGGTTTTCATCCCGGTGACAATTTTTGGTTAACATTTTTGGCACCGTCTGTGGGAAGTTCCCAACCATCTATAAAAAACTAGTATAGTTTCTACCCAGAAGTCTTGTCGAGATGAGACTCAGATTTTCGCAACCTAATCCCGTTCCATTAGAACACCAGTCCCTCACCTCCGCCAAGAGAGTTCAGAGGCGGGAAAGGGAATCGAGAAGCGATAATCCGGCACCGAACCTTCCACCCAACGCAGGGTCTGTGCCCTAAGATCTAGTTATGCTAAAGATCAATCGGGATATCTTGGAACAGCAAGCAGCGACCTATGTGGAAGTTATCCGTCTCCGAATGATTGCACAGTAAATACCTTTCGAGACACCTCGAGCTGCAGAGCCAGATGTCTGAATACCTGTGTTTGACAGACTAGAGAATCGCAGGCCCCGTTTGGTGAAATCAGCTCTGAGATACCTATTAGGAGAGACCAGCGGGCACCCAGAATAGAAACAAAGGCAAGGGATCCACATCTTGACTCAGAAGGGAGTACTGGATCCAGAAGGAGTCCTAGGTGAAGACGCCACCATAAGGAACGACAACAAGAGTTAACTACTAAATCGGTGACCTCAGATGATGAGAGTTCGGAATCACGTTCTGAAAATAAAAGACCTAAGCTCCTCGAAGATCTGATGGCAAGAATGGTGAAAAAACTGGCAGAGATGAAAAACAGGAAGTACTAGGGAGCCCGAAAATACCATTTTAGGGAGATGAATGCACCTTTCTCCAGAAGAATCAGAGAAGCTGAATTACCCCTAAATACAGGATGCCTACTGAAAAATACTCGGGATCCAAAGATCTTCTGAGTCACTTGGAGAGCTTTGTACATCAGATGGAGATTCAGGATGCTACTCGGTCAACAATATGCAAAATGTTCCCATCAACCTTGACAGATTGTGCCAAGACGTGGTTTAGAAAGTTGCCAATAGGTAGTGTTGACTCTTTTTATTAGCTTACCACTGCTTTTTGTGCTCAGTTTCAGGGAATCAAGCCTTGTCCCGAGGATCCCGTCTTGCTCCAATATGTGATCCAAGAACGGGGTGAATCGTTGAAATCATATGTGGAGAAATATCATAGAGAGGTCATCCAAATATGGGTCTTTCACGAAAAGGAAAATCTAGCCAACTTTCGAAGGAACCTATTGGCTAGAAGACTCTTTCGATCTTTTGTTAAACACCCTTCGGAGACCTATCAGGAAGCCTATAACAGGGCCTTGGAACAAGTGGATATAAACAAACAACTCCGGATTAAGGTCGTGCACGATGAAGCCCGGTTAACCCCGCGTCACAAAAAAAGCCTTAAAAGCCCGCACCATTTAAAAGGGTTTACAACCCACCTCCAAACCGGTCAACTTATTAGCTGCCTCCTATCCCGACATACTAGGAGTGGTATTCTACTAGAAGGACGCCTCCTCAAGCTACCCCGCCCATGAGGGAAGTAGGCTGGGTAGATGGAGAAGAAGAAAGGTACAATCACAACACTCCTCTTAATACCTGGCGAGAGACCATATACCTCGCCATCCGAGACAAGGGTCTTCTTAGAAAACCCAGCCCTGTGAAAGCTCCAACTGACAAAAGAAATCACTACAATTATTGCGATTTCCACGAAGATATGGGACATAACACATCAGAATGCTTTAGCCTATGCAACCTGATTGAAGCATTAGTAAGAGGAGGTCTTTTGGTTGAATGCTTGCAATAGGTGCGGGATGGAATTAAGAAGGAAAACAGGTACAAAATGAGATGAAGGACGCTACGGAGAGAAGAAGGGATGGGGAGAAAGATCTGATGCAACAAATCCAAGTGATCCATACCATCAGTGGGGGCCTACCCTGGCCAAAACCTCCAATAATTCTAGAAAGAACCATGCCAGGAAGATTCCCAGATTATCAACCGGTAATGAAATACTCAAGATCAATGGGACGCCTCGGGACTTGTCTCACGCCACCCGAATCGTCTTCACTGAGGAAGATGTTTACAACACGATGCAACCATATGATGATCCCATGGTAATCTCAGTACAGATCGCCAATTGCTGGGTTCATTGTGTCTTCATTGACACTTGGAGCAGTGTCGACATATTATTTAAGGGGGCTTATGAGCAATTCAACCTGAAGAACTCATGCTACAATAGATGCACCTCACCTTTGTACGGATTCACAATGCACTCAATCGTGCCAATGGGATCTAAAATCCTACTAGTGATGATTGGAGAAGCTCCACTTCAACAGAATATAATGACAGAGTTCATCATGGTAGATATACCATATGCTTACAACACGATTAATGGGAGACCTTTCCTGTCAGGGATTTAGGGGATGCTATCCATTTACCATAATGTCCTGAAATTTCCAATACGGACAGGAGTATGATAGGTCAAAGGAGATCAGCAGGCAGCCCGCAACTATTACACAGTATCAGCCAATCTAGCAACACTCGCCAAGCAATGTGCACATGTGACCAGTGAACCGGGCTAGGATCACTACGATCTAGAAAAGGTTGAAATGCCAAATGTGAGGATAGAAGAGGAGGAAGTTGAAGACCGGGGATGGACTGGTGGCTACCCTTCTAAGCAGTTGGAAGAAATACTAGTTAGGAAGGGGGATCCGACCAAGGTAATAAAGCTCGTGTTCGATGGGTAAGACTGCTTCAGTTCCGAATACCAATAAGTAAGGGGTTTCCCCTGTTGCGGTCCTCCTGGTTGTCCTGTACGCCCACAACACATTGGGTAATTCTTCAACCCACAAGCCCTTCTTCTGTTGGAGCTTTTTCTTTAGGATCTTCTTAATTGTCTTATTGCTAGCTTCTACCAACCCATTAGTTTGAGGGTGTGCCACTGATGCAAATCAAAGATCAATGTTTCGATCTTCACAGAATTCTCTGAAGTTGGCGTTATCAAATTGCTTTCCCAGATCAATTATTATAGCCATCGGGGTACCGAAACGGCAAACGATATTCTCTTTGACAAAACTAGTGGTTTTTTCTTCTGTTATCCTAACAAGTGCCTTAGCTTCCACCCACGGGTGAAGTAGTCTATTGCTACTACTGCATGTTTGGCCTAGCCAGGTGCAGTAAGAAGCGAGCCGATTAGATCTAGTCCCCAGATAGCAAAGGGGTAAAGTGCACTGATCGAAGAGAGCCTCTCCGGGGGGAGGTGATGGAGGTTTGCTGTCTTCTGGCAAGCCTCGCATGATTGTGCGAACTGTTTTGCATCTTGATGTATAATCGGCCAGAAGTAGCCCATTCTAAGTATCTGGTAGGCTAGTGTCTCGCATGTTGCATGATTACCACAGTCCTTTGAATGTACCTTGTTATGTGCCCAGGTAGCATCATCTGGGTGAAGGCATCTAAGTAGGGGGAGGATTTCCCTTTGCGGTAAAGGTATCCGTCTACAAGGCAGTACCGGGTAGCGATTCTCTTCAGCTTGTATGCTTGATCTGGATTAGTAAGGAAAGTGTCACTTTGGAGGTAGTCCACTATTGGATCCATCCAACAAGGAAATCAGTTGACTGGTAGGATCTCCACCCCCTTGGCTATGCTGGAAGAGGGTATCATTTGAAGGGGCACTCCCCTTGGTAAGGTATGCCCCTCACCTGCTGCAATCTTGGCTAGAACATCTGCCCGGTGATTTTTCTCTCGGGGTATCTGTTCCATCCTCACACCTTTGAATCCCAACATTGCTTCTTAGACTATAGCTAGATTTGCTACCATATTGTCACATTTTGCCTGGTACAACCCTAACACCTAGTTTACCACCAATTGGGAATCACTCTTGACTAGGAGGAAATCGGCCCCTAAGGCTTCTGCTACTCCCATTCCCACTAGTAAGGCTTCATATTCTGCTTCGTTATTACTAGCCCTGAACTCGAACCTGTAGCAGTGACTACATTCAACCCCTTATAGGTCTATCACAACTGTTCCTGCTCTGCACCCTGATTGACTTGATGCCCCATCTATGTATAGAATCTAGATCTTGTTGTCTTTAGGCCAGTTCAGATTCAGACTGGGGTTGGGCTTGGTAATTGGGTCCGGATTTACGCAGAACTCCATTACGAAGTCGGCTAGGGCATGTGCTTTGATCGTGGACCTTGGATTTTATTTGATGTCAAATTGGGTGAGCTCTAGGGTCCATAGAAACAACCTGCCTGATACATCCGGCCTCTTAAGGAATTTTCGTAAGGGCTGATTGGTGACTACCACGATAATGTGTGCCTGAAAATAGGGCTAGAGCTTTCTGGCTATAGTTACTAAGGCATAGGCGAGCTTTTCCAAGAGGGTATAATTTTTTTCAGACTTGGTGAAAGTACGACTCACATAGTACACCGGTCTCTGTATTTCGTCACTGCATTCTTTCACTAAGGCCCCACTAATGGCAGCTTCTGAAATGGCTAGGTAAAGTTGGAGATTTTCTTCCATGAGGGGCTTAACCAGAAGAGGGGGACTGGCCAAGTATTCGTTCAAGGCTTGGAAAGCCAACTAGCTTTGTTCATCCCACTTTAACTTCTTTCCCTGCTTGATAATCTTGAAGAACGGGAGGCACATATCGGTGGAGCGGGATATGAATCGGTTTAATGCTGTTATTCGACCTGTCAATCCTTATGCCTGCTTGAGTGTTGTAGGAGACCTGAGGTCTAGAATGGCCTTGATCTTCTCGGGATTTGCCTCGATTCCTCTTTCATGTACCATAAACCCTAGGAATTTTCCTGTCGCTACCCCGAAAGCACATTTTACGGGGTTCAGTCTCATCTGGTTCTTCATAATTACCTGGAAAGTTTGGCGTAAATCTTCTAGGTGTTACCCGGCCTCCAAAGATTTTGTAATCATGTCATCAATATACACCTCAATGGATCTTCCTATCTGCTACTTGAACAATTTATTCACCATACGCTGGTATGTAGCACCTGTATTTTTAAGTCCGAATGGCATTACCTTATAGCAGTAGAGGCATGGCCCTGTGGTGAAGCTAGTCTTGTCTTGATCTGAGGGGTGCATCATGATCTGATTGTATCCCGAGAAGGCATCCATGAAGCTTATAAGCTTGTTTCCCACGGTAGAATCAATGAGCTGGTCGATCTTAGGCATCGGGAAGCTATCTTCGGGGCAAGCCCGGTTGAGATCGGTGTAGTCCACACACATTCGCCATTTTCTGTTAGATTTGGTTACCATGACCATTTTGGCGATCCATTCTGGATATCGGGATTCCCTGATCAACCCAGCCTTTAGGAGTTTGTCCACTTCTTTCTAGACTGCGTCATTCCATTCGTCGTTGAAGTGTCTTCATTTCTATTTTATAGGTTTGACGGTTACGTTTATTGCCAGCCTTTAAATGGCCAAGCTAAGAGGAATGTCGGGCATTTTTTCATAGGTCCAAGCAAAAATATTGTTGTATTCTCTGAGGAGCTTTATCAAATCCTCCTTGACTTCAGGATCCAACCCCCCTCCAACTTTCACCACCTTAGTGAGATCTTCTCCCCTGATGGGTATTTCGTCTAATTGATTTGCGGGACGACAACTGGTCCAACCCCGCTATTTATCCTCCTGCTCTTCTATGACTATGTCTGGTACCTCTCCTTTTCCCATGTCGTAATGACATTGTTCCGGCGTATCTGGGTTTACTTTGTTGGCCGTGTGTGCACAATGTCTGGCAAGCGTGGCGGAATTGATGGATACCGCATAGCAATTGCGCGATGCCTGTTGGTCCCCTTTGACTTCTCCCACTTTTGTTCCCACTGGAAACTTTAGGACTTTGCGATAGACGAATAGTACCCCCCTAATCTCTGAAAGGAAGGGCCTACCCAGAATGGCATTGTAGGTATACGGGGTATCCACCACGATAAACTTCGTCATCACGTTCTGCTAAAGTGGAGCTTTTCCGACTATCATTGGCAGGATTTTGGATCCCATGGGCAT